>AWOL01S0022375.1:11598-36526 GCA_000715115.1 Nicotiana otophora | reverse complement strand
TTTATGATATTCCGAGAAATCTTATTAACATAATTTTTATGTATTTTATGCATTTATACATATACATTGACCCATGATCAGATGGCGNCATGCTTTACTCTGGTTCATTTACCTATGATGGAATGATACGAAAGATACGTTATGTTGGTACTTTGTTGAGTAAGGTACTGGGTGCCCGTCGCGGCCCATCGGTTTGGGTCTTGACAGTTGATCATTTGAGATCAATGGCCAGGATCGAATGTGGCGGTTTGTTTAAACAGGTCGCGATCGGATTATTTAAAAGAGGGTCATTTAGTTTGGGCTGAGGCATTATTGGGCTAAGATGTGGTGTCTGGGCTGCCAATTAATCCAAAAAATGGCCTGGTTTGGGCCAGCTTTTAAAAATAAAGAAATTAAGAAAAATAAAATTAATAAAATTTCTAAATAAGTGTAGAAAATATTATTTAAGCAAATAAGAATTTTAAAATAATAGCTGAAGTTGTAAACATATGAAAAATTATTTTGACTTTGAATAAAATAATAAAATGCAAAATATAGGCTACTATCGCAAAAATATGTAAATAGCACCAAAACTACATATGAAATTATATAAAATGAAATAAAATATTTTAAAGCATATATGTGGTTGTAAATAATAAATTTGGATGATTGAGTCATCAAAATATAATTTAAAGGGGTAATTAATACATATTTAAATAATTTAAATGCAAGAAAAATCGATTTTAAAGTTTTAATAATTATGAACAATTATAGAAAATACCTGTATGACTCTTGTAACTTAGTGATGGTGCAGGAATGATATTGTAAAAGCATATATGACCTTTTATAGAAATATGAAGGCAAAATTGGATATCAACAACTGCCCCTTTTTACCCGAAAATGATGAAAGAGTTGTCAGGTAAAGAAAATGATGACTATTTTTGTCCGAAGTGAGTGAGGAATGACGTGTTTTGAAAAATGGGGGCCGAACCCTAGTTCTTATGTTGCCTACATATCCCTGGTGTTACGGGAATTAGGTCGTGTGTAGTTCTGGGTCCAACGGCGAACGAAACCGATGTGGTTGTTATAAGAGTGGTCGTATGTTTTGGAAAGGATCTTTTGGATGCAATATTGTCATGAGTAACGGATGATATCAGGTGGAGGTTTGGATGCAAATTTAAATATTATGGATGTATAAGGCAAATATTTGAACGGTGATGGAACAAAGGGTAATCAATTGCTGATTATCAGTTGCGAAGGATGTGAATGTTGTGAACGAAAACCGGAGCGAGAATTGCTCTTGTTTGTATAACGGTTACCCCTTGAGTTACCTGCAAAACTTAAAACACGATGCACACGAATATATATATGGGTTATTGCGACAATTTAAATATGATGCAAATTTCCTTTGGACTGTGAAGGTCACCTTCGGACGGTGAGTATAGTATCCTTAGACCATGATGTCTTGAGCCATGAAGTGTATGACAAGGGATTCGATGGCCATGGAATGGTGTCCTCGGGCCATAAAGATGGTGCCTCTGGACCATGACGCCTTTGAATAATGATATGCAATTTCGAGAGATCCTCCGTCCATGGCATGATATCTTCGGGCTATGTGGATGATGACCTCAAACTATGACGCCTTTGGAAAATATGGTGATCTTTCAGCCCATGAGATGCAAAGATGAGGCGATATCGATCGTGTGATAGAGGAAACATATAAATGATTAGTCACAGGTGAGAACGAGACGAGACAAGGTTTAGTTTTGTATAAGATGAGGGCAGTGCTTAGCCCGATGCAAAGTGTGGAGATAATGTTTAGTCTCATGCAAGGAAAGGAAATTCCTAGCCTTATGTAACAATGGAGGCAATGTTTAGCCTCGTGCAAAGAATGGAGACAGTGCTTAGTCTCTGGCAAGGAAAGGCAATGCTTAGCCTTATGCAATAATGGAGGCAATGCTTAGCCTCATGCAAGAAATGGAGACAGTGTTTAGTCTTATGCAAGGAAAGGCAATGATTAGACTTATGCAATAATGGAGACAGTGCTTAGTCTCTGGCAAGGAAAGGCAATTCCTAGCCTTATGTAACAATGGAGGCAATGTTTAGCCTCATGCAAAGAATAGAGACAGTGCTTAGTCTCCGGCAAGGAAAGGAAATGCTTAGCCTTATACAATAATGGATGCAATGCTTAGCCTCATGCAAGAAATGGAGACAGTGTTTAGTCTTATGCAAGGAAAGGCAATGCTTAGCCTTATGCAATAATGTAGACAGTGCTTAGTCTCTGGCAAGGAAAGGCAATGCTTAGCCTTATGCAATACTGGAAGCAATGCTTAGCCTCATGCAAGAAATGGAGACAGTTTTTAGTCTCATGCAAGGAAAGGCAATCCTTAGCCTTATGTAATAATGAAAGCAATGCTTAGCCTCATGCAACGAATGAAGACGGTGCTTAGTCTCATGCAAAGAAAGGCAGTGCTTAGCCTTATGCAATGTGGAGACAATGCTTAGCCTCATGTAAAGAATGGAGACAATGTTTAGTCTCATGAAAAGAAAGGCAGTTCTTAGCCTTATGCAATGTGGAGAAAGTGTATAGTCTCATGCAAAGAATGGAGACAATGTTTGGTCTGATGCAAAGAAAGGAAGCGCTTAGCCTTATGCAATGTGGAGACATTGATTAACCCTATTCAAGAAAAGCAATGACTGAATGCGAGAAAATAAAGCATTTCTTAGCTTGATGTGTCTGCGTTTGGCGACCTTTATCATTGTGAAGATAGAGATCTTGCATTATGTATATATTTGCGGACATTCCTGTTATGTTCATTGTGCCTACATCCAAAGAAAAATCGTGAGTTTTCCGGGGGAAAGGTTGGTTCGTGCTCTCGATTTCTTGCTTCGCCTTTTCTTTTGTCCGAAGTCCCTGCTTGAGTTACCTCAAGTAACGTCTGGCTGGTATAGAAACAAAACTTTTGAAAAATATGTGTTTGATAAATTATTTATGAAAAATGTAGTTGTTTGAAATATGTGATAATGCACGAGAGCAAATAATTTGTTGAATTGATGACCGTGACACGCTTTTGAAACATTAAGACCTCCTTGACTCGGAATTTTGAGGAGCCTCCTCAAAATTCTGCCCCAGTTTAAGTGCATACTTCCTGCGACACATTTCTTGGCGATTCCAAACATGATAAGGTTGGGAAAACTCGAGATCCTACCCCAGTTTCTAACCATAGGGGGAATGAAGATTTTATTGTGATGTGATGAAACCCACAAGGATGCCTACGTATCCCTTCTTAAATGGGAATAAGGCAAGCATAGTTCAGTTACATCAAATAGAAAGTGCAAACATAGTTTTAAACATAGTATCTCTTGACTGAGTTCGAATTGATAGGTTTTGGCCAAATCTCTCCGTCCATTTCTGCAAGTATAAGTGATCCTCTTGTTGATACTTGGTGAACCATGTAAGGGCCTTGCCAGTTGGGTGAGAATTTTCCCTTTGCTTCATCCTGATGCGGGAAGATCTGTTTTAGTACCAAATGCCCCGGTGTGAATAGCCCAGACCTAACCTTTTTGTTGAAAGCTCTTGCCATTCTCTTCTGGTAGAGTTGACCGTGACATACAATGTTCATTTGGTTTTTCATCAATGAGAGCTAGTGGTTCATACTGGCTCCGTACTCATTTTGCATTGCTGAGCTCGGCTTCCTGTATGATTCTTAAGGAAAGGATTTCTACTTCAGCGGGAATAACAGCTTCAGTACCATAAACCAGTAGATAGGGGTTGCCCAGTGGATGTGCTAACTATGGTGCGATACTCGAGCAAAGCGAATGGTAGCTTCTCGTGCCATTGTTTGTAATTGTCTACCATTTTCTTCAATATCTTCTTGATGTTCCTGTTAGTGGCTTCTACGGCTCCATTCATTTGCGATATGTATGCTGTAGAGTTTCGATGCTTGATCTTGAATGTTTCACACATGGATTTCATCAAGTCACTGTTGAGATTGGCGGCACTATCAGTAATGATTGACTCAGGTAATCGAAATCGACAAACGATGCGGTACTGAACAAAATCTGCTACCACCTTCTTAGTTACAGCCTTGTAGTATGCGGCATCAACCCATTTCATGAAGTAGTCTATAGCCACCAAAATGAACTTATGTCCGTTTGAAGGAGCGGGTTCAATTGGTCTGATGACATCCATACCTCAAGCAGAGAAGGGCCAGGGCGAACTCGTTGCATTGAGTTCGTTTGGCGGCACTCGTATCATATTAACATGTATCTAGCATTGGTGACACTTTTGAACATATTTGATGCAGTTTGTTTCCATAGTTTTCCAGAAATATCCTGCTCTTAATATCTTCTTGGTCAGAACAGAACCATTCATGTGGAGTCTACAAGTCCCGTCATGTATTTCCTCGAGCAATCTAGACGCCTCTTTGGCATCGACGCATCGCAACAATCCCAAGTCCCAAGTCATTCTATACAGAATTCCTCCGCTTTGAAAGAAATGGTTGGCCAATCTTCAAAGCGTGCGCTTTTTAGTGTGTGTAACGTGCTCTGGATAATCCCTCTTTACCAAGTATTCCTTGATGTCGTGGAACCACGGATTTTCGTCAATTTCTTCTTCAACATGAGCACAATAAGCTGGCTGCTTATGCATTCCTATTGGGATATGATCGATAAAATTCTTGTCTGGGTGCTGTATCATGGAGAATAAAGTGGCTAATGCATCTGCAAACTCATTCTGAATCCTTGGAACATGCTTGAACTCTATCTTTGTGAATCTCTTGATCAGCTCTTGTACACAGTGCAAGTATGGCAATATTTTGGTGTTCTTCGTAGCCCATTCTCCTAGAACCTGGTGCACCAATAGATCTGAATCTTTGATTACCGGCAACTCCTAAATGTTTATGTCAATGGCCAACCTGATTCCCAGGATGCATGCCTCATATTCCGCCATATTGTTGGTGCATGGAAACCTCAGTTTTGCAGATACCGAATAGTGTTGACCGGTTTCTGACACTAAGACAACTCCGATACCCGCTCCTTTGAAGTTTGCTGATCCGTCGAAGAACATCCTCCAACCATCGTATGCCTCGGGAATATCTTCTCCTACAAACGATACCTCCTCGTCAGGAAAATACGTTTTCAATGGTTCATATTCTCCGTCTACGGGATTTTCTGCCAAGTGATCCGCCAATGCTTGCCCTTTGACTGTCTTTTAAGTTACATAGACGATGTCGAACTCACTCAGTAATATTTGCCACTTTTCTAACTTACCCCTAGGCATGGGTTTCTAAAAGATGTATTTTAGCGGATCCATCCCCGATATGAAATATTTAGTGTACGCACAGAAATAATGACTCAACTTCTGGGCTATCTATGTCAGAGCACAGCAGGTGCGTTCCAATAAAGAATAACAGGCTTCATAAGGTGTGAACTTCTTGCTCAGATAATATGAGGACCTGTGTATAACAGGAAGAGTCCAGAATTGCCTTAAGCTATTTTTGGCCACGTTAATGTTTGAGACTTCTTTAGAAGTAGTCTTTTATCCTATGATGATCCATCATGTCCCCCCTAAACCTGGAAGATGCAAGCATGAACTCATCTTGTGTGTGTCCTGCCAACACGTCACATGAATTTGTCTATACATCTTGGTGATAATTAGCTTTACAGTTTTAAGAAATAAGCGTGTGAGCTTCCTTCCTTGTTTAGTTAGTCCAACATATAGCCTATTGCTTGTAATCATGCGTGAATCCTTCATTTGATCTTGGTGTATGTTCTATGTGATGTTGGGCGTGGCTGTTGGGTTCAGACTTACTGCTCTTATGAGCTGGGTTTTGAGTCTACTGGGTCCGTCGAAGGCCTAGGAAAAGCACTAGGTTATCTGTACTGGGCTTATCATTAAGCCGATAGGTATCTTCTTCTTCTTCTATAACTATTCATATTTGATTTGTATTACTTCATTCGGGCTGTAATAACTTGTAATAACGAATGATGGGGAAGTTAATAAAAGGGGGCTGGGATATTCTAATATTTGCATGAAAGGATAGAAAACATGCCTATAGGGTCTACATGCTTTATGTGTTCTTTTGTTTAACTTGCTTTATTTCTGCACATCAATAGAAATCATGTCTATAGGAATCATGCACACACTTCACCTAACTTGTCAAAACATGTCGAACTCAAGTAATTGTTACACTGTTTCCATGTCTACCCTTCACCACTTAGACAACATGTCTATAGGATGAATAATACATATTCATACTGTTACATCCCGTACCTTAGCATTAGGATGTGCCGTAGTAAATCCACATGAGTTTGAAGGGATTATATCTATTAGGAGGTTATAGAGGGTTTAAGACATTATTATTATGAGACCCTATAAGTTTACAACCTTGATACCGTTAGATATTATGTTAGTGTGGTATTTTCTTTTAAGTGAAGTATTTTAGTAAAAGTTTTATAAGTATAATTTTGGATAGTTACCATTATTACTATTTTCGGATATGATAAATTATACACCTAATATGAGAAAGTTTATGAGATTTTCTTTATTGTAAAGAGAGAAATTATTTTCTCACAAGAAAAGAAGGTTATCTTTTTACCATTTTAAGAATTAAGCGTACAAAAATTTTTCTCTTTGTATGAGATTAGGAAAATTAGAAGTTGAGAAAATATATATATTTTTTTATAAGTATGTTTTAATGAAATAATAGTGTATGCATTGATTTTATATGGTACCACATGACCACGATAGTAGGGTATATATAAAGTGTGTTAAAAGTGGGTAGTATTTTAAGTAATTTGAGATAGTTCTTAAATATACGGGTAATTGGTTAATTACCGGATAGCGAGATATTACCTAATTAATTAATTAATTAATGGATAAGATTAATATCCCCACCCCACCCTCACGTGGCAGCAAGACACTAAACCAAACAAATGACTCTTAGTCATTTTTGGTTAGGTGGCAAAGTAAGGTATTAAGTGCAAGACACTTCATTTCTCATTTTGAATACAAAGACTTGTAAAAGTAGTGTGTTATATACAAAACACTTCATTTCTCATATTTGGATACAAAGGCACTACAGAATGTTAGCAATTTTTTCTAGTTTTCAACAAGACTTCTTGCAACCAAACGATTCCAACAAGAATTATTAGAACCTTAGCACCGTAAATTTTTGCGGTTCTAAAGAAGTACGGTGCAATCTTTTTCAAAAATATCATACGGATGTTTTCCTACTCCAGGTATGTTAAGGCTAATTCTTTATTTTGGCATGATCCAAGTAACGATACGTAAACGTAATGCTATTTCATAAGTGTTTCTACTCTTAGCGGTTAAGGATGTTTACGTTATTCATTCTTGTAAAGCGATATTCAAGCATGTCTAAATATGTATCTAGTTCCCTATTAAGGTATTTGATAAAGATGTTAATGTTTATAATATAGTGATACACGCATCTTCATGTATATTCATTTATCACCGTGCTAGGGCCGGTCAAGCAGTTACCACCGGTTGGCAGTTATGTATCATTATTTACCACCGGTTGTGCAGACATGCATATTCATTTACCACCGAGCTACGGTCGGTCGGGTAGTTACCACCGGTTGGGCAGTTATGTATCATTATTTACCATCGGTTGGGCAGTTATGCATTTACCACCGAGCTACGGCCGGTTGGGCAGTTATACATTTACCATCGAGTTATGGCCGGTCGGGCAGTCATACATTTACCACCATGCTACGGCCGGTCGTGCAGTTACCATTAATCAGTTAGGCAGTCGTGCATCATATGATATGGATAATAGTCTCAAAGAGAAGCATTATATATATAAGTATACTAAGTATGTATATACGGTGACACTTCAGAGATTCAGGTTGATTCTTATATGTCTTTAATTAATATTGACTTATTGTTATGTTTAAGTTCTACCTTACATACTTAGTAAATTATTCGTACTGACGTCCTTTTGTTGGGGACGCTGCATTCATGCCTGCAGGTATAGATAATCAATTTGACGAG
Source organism: Nicotiana otophora (assembly GCA_000715115.1). Lineage (NCBI taxonomy): Eukaryota > Viridiplantae > Streptophyta > Magnoliopsida > Solanales > Solanaceae > Nicotiana > Nicotiana otophora. Next base: position 28,530 of record AWOL01S0022375.1, on the reverse strand, counting down.
CCCTCATAGTAGACAAGATTGGCATTCAGCGAAGGATCGGTAAGACTCCACCTCATTCGGAGTGCATCCGAGTCTATGAGTCATCGTGTCAGAATTTTGCTACAGACTTATGGGTAGACCGGTACCCTGTCCCATTTGATGTCAAATAATCTTAAAGGCTTTATAGACATAGGTTCATTTTGTACAGTATGTCAGAGGCCTTGACGGCCCATATGTATTCATGTTTTATGAAAAATGGTTCAGTGATACAGTGTTGCCCACTTATAGTTATACATTATGAGTTGTGTCCATGTTGGCCCATGATAGTTACAGAAGAAAAACAAATGAGTTACACAGTGGTTCGCTTGGGCCAGCACGGCACCGGGTGCCAGCCACGCCTCCCCAAGTTCGGGGTGTGACACATACCGCCCATCTAGATACCATGTCTATAGGGTTTCAATTAATCGGTCAATCAATTATTTTTATAGCTTTTGGCACATTGCTCCATTAGATATCATGCATATAGGATTTTAATCAAATAATCAACTACTTGGTTACTTTGTCACTTTACCACACTTAGACGACATGCCTATAAGGATAATAATATACAAAAATCAGTTCCAACTATTAGAAATCCTGCCTATAGGATACTGTCGCCCACCTAGAGAGAATGTATATAAACTCAGACGCTGGTAAGTCTAAGTTTTCAAACTATTTTGCTATCTCTTTGTGCAAACAATCAGAGATCCTGCCTATAGGATTTGCGATGCTTTTCAACCTGCATATGCGTTAGTCTATTAGCTGTAGCACTGCTTGTATAATGCTAAAATCAGAATCACATAAAAACTATGCCTATAGGTCTGGAACAATTTAATATACCAAACCTGCTTATCTATAGCTGTCCGTTTAAAAAACTTGAACATCGCTAGTATAGATATAATTGTATGCCTAATTGACAGCGTGCATTCGTGTCTATATGAGGAGGTAAATTTGAGCCTTTGATGTTGATTATGTGCAATCCTACATGTCAAAGACCGCTTTCGCGAGAAAACAGGGCGCGAGAGCATGGCGACTCAGCTGGGGATATACTTAGGATCTTTCCATAGTGAACTTGACTTATGTGTATTACTTTCTCTGTCTTACAACTGCTATTACATGCACATCCCTTTCTCTACTCACCTTTATATGTTTTAAAATGCTATTGCCTGCAACTCCCTTTCCTCATTTACCTTTATTTTGCTATGACATGCACATCCCTTCCCTTACTCTCCTTTATTTGCTATGACATGTACGACCTCTCTCCATTCCCTTCATCTTGTCTAAGACCGGTATATTATGATTCTCCCATCCCTATTTCCCTACCTTCTTCATTACGTTCTCGCACATTGTTTTTATGAGCTAAACTAACTTCTCTCTTTTGTCTTTCTTTTCTTTTCTCTTCATGCTCACTTTTGCTATTTTATGCTTTTACGTACTTTTATCATGCAAATACTTGGAAATGTGTTAATATTTGTGCATAAAGCATGCTCCGCATCATACTCCACTTGTGCCAATTATCAACATAGTGGCGCTTGATGAGTGTCCGCACTTTCCTGAAATCACCCTCTTTTAAACCAGAAAGGCTAATTTGCGGTAGACTAGTCGATCAATGGTGCAGTCGACGACCCCGTGCCTTTCCCTCTCAAGTCGTCCACTTGGGAGTACCAGTATAGACCCTTCTAGAAACCCTACTCCAATTTGAAATGTACATGCATCATGCTAAACCTAGTACGGGTTGAAGCGCTGTTAATGTAACAACCCGCTAAGATGAGCTTTGTCCAAAGTCCGATGGGATTTCCACAGTCTCAATGGATACTATCATATTATGTGCACTACTTGGATAAAATGTGCCAACGTGTTGATCATTATTGCGTAAGTAGTCAAATCTGGAGGGGAAAAGGGTTAACCTTTGTTTGTTTGTAGAAAATGAAGCACGAAATCCCCAGGTTCGGTATGGTCATAAATATCCCGCTTCTGCTACTTGACTAGTGGAAAGACCTTGCGCCTTGTGACAAGAATCATGTGAGGAGAGTACTTGGTGACCTGCCATCTTTGCTGAACATTCAACCAAATAGGGTATTGATCGAGGCCGCTACCATATTCTGGGATGAGAAACGAGCTGTTTTCTGGTTTGGCGATATAGAAATGACTCATCTCCGAGGAGAAATATAGGGTTTCACCAGTTACCATGGGGTAGTTCGGGACTGCTAGTACCAGAGAATCGCGGTCCCCGCGGTTTTCTGAAAATATTGGGTTTCAAGAGTGACAAACTACTCTGTCTGAAGAAATCATACATCCCTTTTGAGTTTCTTTACGAGTTTTATGGGCATAGAAAGTCATATTGTCTTCATCATGATGAACTAGCCATTACGTCTTTGGGATGGGTGCATTGTCGGGTTTATGTTTTCATTGTCTGCTTCCTGGGGTTGTTGATCTTTCCAATGAAAGGATGAAGAATTCATACTTGATTAGCCATGGTCGCTAGGACCTTAATGGATGGTATTGAAAGACAAACTTATACTATCATCCCAATGATCTTAGTTGAGATGTGTCGTGCTCTAGATTGGCGTAAACTTGGGTTCGGCCACTTTTAGGGTTGCAATCTATTACTACAAGTCTGGCTGCTGGAACACTTTTAGAGGGGTGAGTATCGTCAACAGCTTCTGCGAAGACCACTAAATGACTACATAGCCAATCATCACCCAAGGAAAATGACGTTTATTCCGGACAAGTTTGCAAAGCCTAGAAATGCTGTAAGTTGGGTGCGTTACTTCAATAATCTGACAGACGAGCAAGTACATTGGATGTTTGAATGGTTTCCGAGTAGTGAGTTCATCATCAGTTCAAGAGGGACTACTCATTTGGTATTGATCGGGCTGCGAGGTATCTACCCTTACGCTCCTATAAGGGTAATGAGACAAGCAGGAAGAAAACAAGTCATACCTCGGGTTTCCAACATGGTCCAGTACAAGGCAGATTTCAAGGGAGATATCATCCCATTCAAGCTCGAAGCGCAACACATGTAGAACATTTTGGAAAAATAAACTATTGAGCCATACAGGTATCACGCCGGTCATATGTACTACTATATATCATTAATGGAAGACATCGTTTCTGGGGATGTCAAACCAGGAGTCAACCTGAAGGATAGGATCATAGATGAAGTGGCTGAGGCACAGGTGAAGTACAAGAGGCTACGCAAAAGGGTGTTCGAGTCCGAAGCTAAACATCTGGAGCAACACAAAGTAAACATGGAATCAATAAGGGAATGGAAGGATATTGCCACTAAGTCAACATAAAGATTGGAATACTTGGAATAAGGACTGATGGAGCTAGAATGGAAGATGAGAAAAAGACTCTTGGATTGTCAAGGCATGGACGATGATGAAGGAGGAAATCTGGCGAAAGCTTACTTACTGTTGGATATGCGCGATCTGGAAAATCTGATTGATGGGGTCAAAAGAGCCAAGCATGGAGAAGGTCCTTCAGGGACCTAGTAGATTAGGAGATGATGTTTTTTCTTCTTTCTAACTTAGATTAGATTTCAATGTAATAAGGCTAAATTCCACTAGTAACTTTATTTTATTATTGTCGATTTAGTAAAAGATTGTTTTGGCTCATTTTCGCATTAATAAAATGAAGCAAATGTTGGCACCAATTTTCTCCATGTCTATGTGTCGCTTAGGCCTACCTCTGGCACAATGAGGACCCCAAATTAGGATGTGAATTATTGCATGACTTTGTGAAACATGTTTAAATATTGCGAACACTCTTTTATTTCACCATACTGACTTGGTTACCTTTTGGTTTTCTTTCTTTCTGATTATTCCCATTCCCAAAGGTTGGTTCGTGCATACTAGCTTCATCAGCATACCACACTAGATCCAAAGGTCCTCTACCTAGCGATTCGAAAGGCAAAAGCAAGGGCAAAAGGAAAATGGATGATTTAAGTGGTATCCGGAAAGATAATACTACTTTGACAGAAAATTTTGAAACTTTAGATGTAGAAGCACTCTGGAGAAGAATGAGTTAGTCTTACGCTTAGAGCAAAAAATCCTGGAATTACAGGGAGAGCTTGAACAGGTCTGAAATCTGGCAAACCTCTTTCTTGCTCTCAATGTTCCCGACATCAACCAGCAAAACCCTACTATCCAGAACCAAACACCACCACAAAATGCACATAATCAAAATCCACCACCCACCACAAAATGCACATAATCAAAATCCACCACCCATAGTTCTGAACTCTCCCGCACAACACCAGTATCATAATCCCGTACCTCCCCAGAACCTTAACCCGCCACCGGTGCCAACCCCCAACAACACCACAATCATCCAACTCAATACCCGCAAACCACCACTTATCACACTCCCCAATATGCACCACAAACTACTCCCGATCCCCAAAACTTGACCAACGACCACCCGTATACCCAAGTTCTAGGAACTCATCAAAGAAATTCGATTTATGTGGAAACCTTACCCCATACCCTGCAGCAAATCCTATATATACCCGAACCAATTAAGAAGGACATGCTCATTAGAAACATGACAGAGGAACTCAAGAAGCTCACAGGAAGAGTCTAGAGTGTTGGAGGTAGGAAAGGTGTTGAAGATCTAAACTATGAGGACATGTGTATTAATCCGGATGTGGAACTACCATAGGGTTACAAACCTCCCATGTTCGAAATGTTCGATGGTACTGGTGATTCGAAGGTTCATCTGAGAACATACTACGACAAGCTTGTAGGAGTGGGTAAGAATGAAAACATCTGCATGAAACTATTCATGCGAAGCCTTACAGGAGATACTCTGTCTTGGTATATCAGTCAAAACCCAAAGAAATGGGTTAATTAGGTGAGTATGACATCAGATTTCATGGATAGATTCAGGTTCAACACGGACAATGCGCCAGGCATTTTCTACATTCAAAACCTCAAAAATAAGCCGACAGAAACCTTCCACGAGTATGCTACTCGTTAGAGATCAGAAGTCACAAAGGTAAGGCCGTCGCTTGAAGAAGAACAAATGAACAAGTTCTTTGTTAGGGCTCAAGATCTGTAGTATTACAAAAGGTTGATGGTCATCAAAAAGCACAAGTTCTCTGACATCATCAAGTTAGGGGAAAGAATATAAGAAGGAATCAAGAGCGGGATGGTAACTAATTTTGAGGCGCTGCAAGCCACGAATAAAGCCTTGCAATCAGGAGGTATCTCAAAGAAGAAAGAAATGGGTGCCCTGATGGTAGCCCAGGGCCCTAAGTCTCCCCTCACATACCAAACAACTCCACCCACATATCAAACCTCACCATAAAAATACCAATACTCTACCACCCCTTACCATACCTACAACACTCAACCTGCATATTACCATTCATCTCCACCCGCCAACCAAAACTACCCAAAGCCACGTCCAAATTTCGACCGAAGACCACCTAGACAATACACCCTAATTATTGAACCCATAGCCCAACTATATGAGAGACTGAAGGCCACTGGTTATGTCACCCCTATTCATGTTGTTGTGAAAAATGCCTCAAAAATAAGATTCAGACGCTGATAGACACTAAGGTTATACAAGCAAAAGAAGATGCACCGAATGTTCGCAACAACTCTCTCTCGGATCATAGAAGTGAGGGAGTGAACGTGATAGCAACTGATGAAGAGTGGGATCAGGAAGGGTCCATTAGACTCATTCGAGAGGGAGACGCTCCTAAGACATCTCCAGTCACCCTCATGCCAGTTATGGTACAAACCCAAGCGCCATTTGAAGTTGAGATAGCTATGCCCTTCACTATAATGGTAGCTCCCACACCATCTTACGAGTCTGATGCCATCCCGTGGGATTATGTTGCGGAAGCAAGGAGAAAGGGAAAAGCCAAAATTGAAGAAACAGGTGATGCACAAGGTATGACTAGAACTGGAAGACTTTACACACTTGAGAATCTAGGAGGAACAAGCAAGGAAGCTGCACCTAAGCTGCATGTTGTTGAGACTAGCACTGACGATCTCTGGAGGAAAATACAAGTAAGGGAGTACTCTATTGTTGACCACATGAACAAGACTCCTGCTTAGATATCCATCTTATCATTGTTGGAAAATTTAGACGCGCACAAGAATGCTTTGATGAAGGTGTTAAGTGAAGCTTATATACCCGCCAGCATCACTAGTGGAGAGATGGATAACATGGTCGGATAGGTACTAGAGAGCCATAAAATCACTTTCCACGAAGACGAGTTACCACTAGAAATCCCGATAGCCTTGGTAGCCTAGCAAATTAGCATGAATTACTTTCAAATAGTTTTGAGCATTTAAGATATTTTCAGTATTTTGTTTTGAAATAATTACTTGACCCATCGAGTCATACTTGTTGACACTTTAAAGTTATAATGCATTACTGCGTTTCATATTTATTATTATCTTTCTACATTCTTTTCAGCATAACTATTACATATACCGATGAATCTACAATTGTGACATGTAATGAGATAATGCAACATAAGGACAGTGGTACGGAAGATCTGGAAGATGATATAATACCTGAGGAAATCGTCAAAGAAATTGAGAACTTTGAAAACAAATTGAAGTCTAATCTGGAAGAAACTGAGGCTGTTAACTTAGGGGATTCTGATACAGTCAAGGAAACTTGTATAAGTATTCATCTATCACCGTCAGATAAAGAAGGGTATATCAGGTTCCTAAAGGAGTATGAGGATATCTTTTCAAGGTCCTACGACGATATGACTGGGTTAAGCACATCCATAGTAGCTCACAAGCTACCTACCAATCCCATGTGTCCACCGGCAAAGCAGAAGCTCAGAAAGTTCAAGCCAGATATGAGTCTGAAGATAAAAGAGGAGGTCACCAAGAAAATCAAAGCCAAGGTTTTCCGAGTGGTCGAATACCCGACCTGGTTAGCCAACATTGTGCCAGTTCTAAAGAAAGATGGGAAGGTTAAAGTATGCATCGATTATTAAGATCTGAAAAGAACAAGTCCTAAGGATGATTTTCCGCTGCCTAACTTACATTTACTGATTGACAACAACGCTAAGCATGTAATCCAATCCTTTGTGGATTGCTTCGCAGGATACCACCAGATTTGGATGGATGAAGAGGATGCCGAAAATACTGCCTTTATCACACCATAGGGAATATATTGCTTTAAAATGATGCCGTTTGGTTTGAAGAATGCTGAGGCCACCTATATGAGGGCCATGATGACTATCTTCCATGACATAATACACAAGGAAATATAGGTGTACATGGACGATGCTATCATCAAATCTAAAAGGAGTTCGGATCACATAGCAGACCTGAAGAAATTTTTTGATCGTCTTCAAAAATACAACTTGAAGTTGAACCCTGTAAAATGTGCCTTCGGAGTCCCTAGTGGAAAATTATTTGGTTTCATCGTCAGTCGCCGAGGTATCGAGTTAGACCCATCAAAAATCAAAGCTATCCAGGACTTGTCACCGCCAAAGAATAAAAAAGATGTGATGAGGTTTCTAGGGCGCCTCAATTATATCAGCCATTTTATAGCATAATCAACGGTGATATGTGACCAATCTTCAAAATGCTGAGGAAAGATGCTGCAACAAGCTGGACTAAAGAATTCCAAAACTCCTCCGACAAAATCAAAGTGTATTTATCCAAATCGCTTGTGTTTGTCCCACCAGAACCAGGAAGACCCTTGTTACTTTATATGTCTGTGTTGGATGTGGCCTTTGGCTGTGTTCTAGGATAACATGATGAAACTGTAAAGAAGGACCAGGCGATATATTATCTGAGCAAGAAGTTCACGCCTTATGAAGCCTGGTATTCTTTATTGGAATGCACCTGCTGTGCTCTAACATGGATAGCCTAGAAGTTGAGGACTTATTTCTGTGCGTACACTACATATCTCATATCGATGATGGATCCGCTAAAATACATCTTTCAGAAACCCATGCCTACGGGCAAACTAGCAAAGTGGCAGATATTGCTGAGTGAGTTCGATATTATCTATGTAACCCAGAAGGTAGTCAAAGGGAAAGCATTGGCGGATCACTTGGTAGAAAATCCCGTAGACGGAGAATACGAACCATTGAAAATGTATTTTCCCATGGATGAGGTATCGTTTGTGGGAGAAGAACTTATCAAGGCATATGATGGTTGGATGTTCTTCAATGGAGCAGCAAACTTCAAAGGAGTGGGTATCGCAGTTGTCTTAGTGTGAGAAACCAGTCAACACTATCCGGTATCCGTAAAACTCAGGTTTCCGTACACCAACAATATGGCAGAATATGAGGCCTGCATCCTAGGACTCAAGTTGGCCATTGACATGAATGTTTAGGAGTTACTGGTAATCAGAGATTTAGATCCATTGGTGCACCAGGTTCTAGGAGAATGGGCTACAAAGAATACCAAAATATTGCCATACTTGCACTGTGTACATGCCCGGAACGGTCCAACGATCATATTATAACATACCCGTTCAATGCGGTGATATGTTTTTCTGCCCAACTTCCTCCTATTTTTNACGATGGTTGGAGGATGTTCTTCAATGGAGCAGCAAACTTCAAAGGAGTGGGTATCGGAGTTGTCTTAGTGTCAGAAACCAGTCAACACTATCCGGTATCCGTAAAACTTAGGTTTCCGTACACCAACAATATGGCAGAATATGAGATCTGCATCCTGGGACTCAAGTTGGCCATTGCCATGAATGTTTAGGAGTTACTGGTAATCAAAGATTCAGATCTATTGGTGCACCAGGTTCTTGGAGAATGGGCTACAAAGAATACCAAAATATAGCCATACTTGCACTGTGTACATGCCTGGAACGGTCCAACGGTCATATTATAACATACCCGTTCAATGTGGTGATATGTTTCTCTGCCCAACTTCCTCTTATTTCCGATGACTGGAACATTTTGATTTGTGTATATGGGGTTACTTCCATCTCCATGAATGATCACCTCCTGATGATTCCACTCAAACTTCACAGCCTGGTGCAGAGTTGAAGCCACTGCCCTGACTGCATGTATTCATGGCCATCCTAACAATAGATTGTAAGTAGCAGATATATCTAGCACTTGGAACTCAACATCAAACCAAGTTGGACCCATATGTAGATCGAGGTTGATCTCTCTGATTTTGGCTCTTTAAGATCCGTCGAATGCTTTCACATTCATACTTCCTATTCATATCTCGTGCAGGCCTTTACCCAATCTCTTTAGAGTGTTCAGTAGGCATATGTTCAGACTCGAACCTCCATCTATCAAGACCCTGTCGATGAACTTATCCTCAAATTGCATTGTGATGTGCAACGCCATGTTGTGACTCAGTGCTTCTGGTGGTAACTCGTCTTCATGGAAAGTGATTTTGTGGCTCTCTAGTACCTGTTCAACCATGTTAGCCATCTCTCCACTAGTGATGCTGGAAGGTACTTAAGCTTCACTTAACACCTTCATCAAAGCATTCTTGTGTGCGTCTGAGTTTTGCAACAATGATAAGATGGATATCTGAGCAGGAGTCTTGTTCAGGTGGTCAACAACATAGTACTCCCTTGCTTGTATCTTCCTCCAGAGATCGTCAGTGCCAGTTTCAACAACAGGCAGCTTAGGTGCATCTTCCTTGCTTGTTCCTCCCAGATTCTCAGGTGTGTAAACTCTGCCAGTTCTAGCAGGCAACTTAGGCACAACTTCCTTGCTTGTTCCTCCCAGATTCTCAGGTGTGTAAACTCTGCCAGTTCTAGCAGGCAACTTAGGCACAACTTCCTTGCTTGTTCCTCCCAGATTCTCAGGTGTGTAAACTCTGCCAGTTCTAGCAGGCAACTTAGGCACAACTTCCTTGCTTGTTCCTCCCAGATTCTCAGGTGTGTAAACTCTGCCAGTTCTAGCAGGCAACTTAGGCACAACTTCCTTGCTTGTTCCTCCCAGATTCTCAGGTGTGTAAACTCTGCCAGTTCTAGTCATACCTTGTGTGGCACCTGTTTCTTCAATTTTGGCTTTTCCCTTTCTCCTTGCTTCCGCAACATATTCCTATTTGATGGCATCAGACTCGTAATATGGTGTGGGAGATACCATTACAGTGAAGGGCATAGCTATCTCAACTTCAAATGGCGCTTGGGTTTGTACCACAACTGGCGTGGGGGTCACTGGAGATGTCTTAAGAGCGTCTCCCTCTCGAATGAGTCCAATGGATCCTTCCTGATCCCACTCTTCATCAGTTTCTATCACGTTCACTCCCTTACTTCTGTGATCCGAGAGTGGGTTGTTGCGAATATTTGGTACAGCTTCCTTTGCTTGTATAACCTTAGTGTCGATCAATGTCTGAATCTTGTCTTTCAATGTGCGGCACTTCTCCATGGTATGACCTTTCATGCCTGAATAATAAGCACATATGTTGTTAGGGTTGATCCATTGGGTGGGATTTTCCACAACAACAGTAGGAATAGGGGTGACGTAACCAGCAGCCTTCAGTCTCTCATATAGTTAGGCTGGGTTCAGTAATTAGGGTTAATTGTCTAGGTGGTTTGCAGTTGAAATTTGGATATGGCTTTGGGTAGTTTTGGCGGGCGGGTGGAGATGAATGGTAATATGCAGGTTGAGTGTTGTAGGTATGGCAGGTGGTGGAAGGGTATTGGTATTTTGGTGGTGAGGGTTGATATGTGGATGGAGGTGTTTGGTATGTGAGGGGAGACTTAGGGCCCTGGGCTACCATCACGGTACCCACTTCTTTCTTCATTGAGATACCTTCTGATTGCAAGGCTTTATTCGTGGCTTGCAGCGCCTCGAATTAGTTACCATCCCACTCTTGATTCCTTCTTCTATTCTTTCCCCTAACTTGATGTTGTCTGAGAACTTGTGGTTTTCCATGACCATCAACCTTTCGTAATACTACGGATCTTGAGCCCTAACAAAGAACTTGTTCATTTGTTCTTATTCAAGTGTTGGCCTTACCTTTGCAGCCTCTGATCTCCAACGAGTAGCATACTTACGGAAGGTTTCTGTCGATTTGTTTTGAGGTTTTGAATGTAGAAAACGTCTGGTGCATTTTCTGTGTTGAACCTGAATCTATCACATAAAGTCTGATGCCATACTCACCCAATTAACCCACTTCATTGGGTTTTGACTGATATACCAAGACAAAGCGTCTCCTGTAAGGCTTCGCATAAACAGTTTCATGCTGATTTGTTCATTCTTACCCACTCCTACAAGCTTGTCGCAGTATGTTCTCAGATGCACCTTCGGATCACCAGTACCATCGAAAATTTCGAACTTGGGAGGTTTGCAACCCTCCGATAGTTCCACATCCGGCTGAATACATAGGTACTCATAATTTAGACCTCCAGCGCCTTTCCCACCTTTAACACTCTGGATTCTTCCTTTGAGCTTCTTGAGTTCCTCTTCCATATTTCTAATGAGCAGGTCCTTCTCAATTGGTTCGGGTATGTATAAGGTTTGCTGCAGGGTATGGGATAAGGTTTCCACATATATCGGATTTCTTTGATGAGTTAATGGAACTTGGGTATACGGGTGGTCGTTGGTCGAGTTTTAGGGATCGGGAGTAAGTTGTGGTGCATTTTTAGGAGTGTGATAAGTGGTGGTTTACGAGTATTGAGTTGGATAGTGGTGGTGTTGTTGCGGGGTTCGCACTGGTGGCAGGTTAAGGTTCTAGGGAGGTGCGGGATTATGATATTGGTGTTGTGCGGGAGGGTTCAGAACTATGGGTGGTGGATTTTGATTTTGTGCGTTTTGTGGTGGTGTTTGGTTCTGGATAGTAGGGTTTTGCTGGTTGATGTCGGGAACATTGAGAGTAAGAGAGAGGTTTGCTAGATTTCAGACCTGTTCAAGCTCGCCTTGTAATTCCAGGATTTTCTGCTTTAACGTAAGACCGACTCATTCTGCCCCAGAGTGCTTCAAGCATCTGAAGGTTTAGCATTTTCTACCATAGTTGTATTATCTTTCCGGATACCACTTAAATCATCCATTTTTCCTTTGCCCTTGCTTTTGCCTTTTGGGTTGCTAGGTGGAGGAGGAGGTGGAGGACCTCTGGATCTAGTGTGGTATGTTGATGATGCCAGTATGTACAAACCAACCTTTTGGGAATGTGAATAATCAGAAAGAAAGAAAATCAAAAGGTAACCAAGTTAGTAAGGTGAAATAAAAGAGTTTCACAATATTTAAACATGTTTCACAAAGTAATGCAATAATTCGCATTCTAATTTGGGGACCTCATTGTGCCTAAGATAGGCCTAAGCAACACAGACTTGGATAAAATTTGTGCCAACGTTTGCTTCATTTCATTAATGCAAAAATGAGCCAAAACAATCTGTTACTAAATCGACAATAATAAAATAAAGTTACTAATGGAATTTAGCCTTATTACATCGAAATCTAATCTAAGCTAGAAAGTAGTAAAAACATCATCTCCTAATCTACTGGGTCCCTGAAGGACCTTCTACAAGCTTGGCTCTTTTGACCCCATCAATTCAGATTTCCCAAATCACGCATATCCAACAGTAAGTAAGCTTTCGCCAGATTTCCTCCTTCATCGTAGTCCATGCCTTGACAATCCGAGAGTCTCTTTCTTATCTTCCCTTCTAGCTCCATCAATCCTTGTTCCAGGTATTCCAATCTTTCTGTTGACTTAGTGGAAATCTCCTTCCATTCCCTTATTGCTTCCATGTTTACTTTGTGTTGCTCCAGATGTTTTGCTTCGGACTCGAACACCCTTTTGAGTAGCCTCTTGTACTTTACCTGTGCCTCAGCCACTTCATCTATGATCCTATCCTTCAGGTTGACTCCTGGTTTGATGTCCCCAGCTACGTCATCTTCCAGCCATGATAGATAGTAGTACATATGACCGGGGTGATACCTGTCTGGCTCAATAGTTTCTCTTTCCATAATGATCTTTTGATTTCACATGTGTTGCGCTTCGAACTTGAACGAGATGACATCTCCCTTAAAATCTGCCTTGTAATGGACCATGTTGGAAACTCGAGGTATGACTTGTTTTCTTCCTGCTTGTCTCATTACCCTTATAGGAGTGTAAGGGTAGATACCTCGCAGCCCTATCAGTACCAAATGAGTAGTCCCCCTTGACCTGATGAACTCACTACTAGGAAACCTTTCAAACATCCAATGCACTTGCTCGTCTGTCAGATTACCAAAGAAACGCACCCAACTTACAGCATTTCAAGGCTTTGCAATCTTGTCTTGAATAAACATCATTTTCTTTGGGTGATGGTTGGCTATGTGGTCATTTCCTTCGCATAATCTGTTGACGATACTCACCCCTCTTAAAGTGTTCCAGCAGCCAGACTTGTAGTAATAGATTGCAACCCTCAAAGTGCCTGAACCCACGCTTACACTGATCTAGAGCACGGTACATCTCAGCTAAGTTCATTGGGATGATAGTATAAGTTTGTCCTTCGATACCATCCATTAATGTCCTGGCAACCATGGCTAAACAAATATAAATTCTTCCCCCTTTCATTGGAAAGATCAACAACCCCACGAAGCAGACAATGAAAATATAAACCCCGGCGATGCACCCATCCAAAAGAAGCAATAGCTAGTTCATCATGATGAAGACAATATGACTTGATATGCCCATAACGCTTTTAAAGAAACTCAAAAGGGATGTATGATTTCCTTAGACAGAGTAGTTCATCATTCTTCTTGAAACCCAACATTTTCAGAAAACCATAGTAGTGCAATTCTCTGGTACTAGAAGTCCCGGACTATCCCATGGTAACTTGGTGAAAACCCCTATTTCGTCTAGAAGATGAGACATTTTTATATCGCCGAACCGAAAGACAGTTCGTTTCTCATCCTAGAATATGGTAGCGGCTTCGATCAATTCCCTATTTGGTTGAATGTTCAGCAAAGAGGGCAGGTTACCAAGTACTCTCCTCACATGATTCTTGTCACAAGGCGTAAGGTCTTTCCACCAGTCAAGTAGCAGAGGCGGGATATTCTGGACCGTACTGAACCTGGGATTTTGTGCTTCATTTACTGCAAACAAACAAAGGTTATCCCTTTTCCCCTTCATATTTGACTACTTAGTAATAATGATCAACACGTTGGCACAGTTTTTCCAAGTAATACACATAATATGATAGTGTCCATTGGGACTATGAAAATCCTGTCGGACTTTCGACAAGGCTCATCTTAGCGGGTTGTTACGTTAACAACGCTTCAACCTGTACTATGTTTAGCATGATGCATGTACATTTCAAATTAGAGTGGGGTTTCTAGAGGGGTCTAGACTGGTACTCCCAAGTGGACGACTTGAGAGGGAAAGGCACGGGACCGTCGACTGCACCGCTAATCGACTAGTCTACCGCAAATAAGCCTTTCCAATTTAAAAAAAGGGTGATTTCTGGAAAGCGCAGATACTCATCAAGCGCCGCTAATTGGTATGAGTGGAGTATGATGAGGATCATGCTTTATGCAAAAATAATAACACATTGCAAAGTATTTACACGATAAAAGTATGTAAAAGCATAAAATAGCAAAAGTGAGCATGAAGAGAAAAGAAAAGAAAGACAAAAGAGAGAAGTCAGTTTAGCTCATAAATAATGTGCGAGAACGTAATGAAGCAGCTACGAAAATAGGGATGGGAGATTCATTTATAGCGGTCTTAGACAATATGAAGGGGGTGGATAGAGGTCGTACATGTCATAGCAAATAAAAGAGAGTAAGGGGAGGGATGTGCATATTATATCAAAATAAAGGTGAATGAGGAAAGGGTGGTGCATGTAATAGCGTTTTAAAACAAATAAAGGTCATTAGGGAAAGGGATGTGCATGTAATAACAGTTTTAAGACAGAGAAAGTAATCCACATAAGTCAAGTTCATTATGGTAAGAGTCTAAAATAGAAGAGTCGCCACCTAACGATTATTAAGGTACATTAGGGCACCTATTTACGAATAACTCTGTTTGACTAGTTCGGGTCACCAAAGATCAGGTAAGGGATCAAATTACCTCAAAGAGAAGGTGTTAGGCACTCTTCGAGGATTATGTAATTAGACTAGGTGAGCAAATAAATAAAAGGAAATTTAGAAGTCAGAAAATCTTATTATAACTCACGATAATCGATACAAAATCTTAATGACTACAAGGATACAACTACATTGATCTATGTTAAATGACTAAGTGTAAATAATGAGTTCATAAAGAAAGGAGGGAGGGGTCCTAAGTTTGTTAGCCTAAAGTATCCCCCCTGTGCAACATAAATAATACTTTGCAACTCCCTTAAGGTATGGATTTGCTCATATTATTCAACGGGAACAGACTATCATCTCTTGTTACCCAATTACTATGTTGAAGTCGTTACCTAAAGACTTTCTAATTAATTCTAAACCGTACCCTATGTGTGCACTACCCATCCCATACATGTGGTCCAGGAGGCTTTGGACCTCTATTTTAGTGATTCTAGACTTTACCTAGGTTGCTCAAAATGATAAACTAATCGCGCATTCAAAACAACTAGGCTGCACATAATCAATACCAAAGGCTTAAAGTCACCTCCTCATATAGACTAGAATGTACGCTGTCAATTAGGCAGACAATTATAGCTATACTAGCGATGTTTGGGTCATTTAAACGGACAACTATAGATAAGCAAGTTTGGTATGTTAAATTGTTCCAGATCTATAGGCATAGTTTCTATGTGATTCCGATTTTAGCATTATACAAGCAGTGCTGCAGTTGTAGACTAATGCATATGCAGGTTGAAAAGCATCGCAAATCCTATAGGCAGGATCTCTGATTGTTTGCGCAAAGAGGTAGTAAAATAGTTTGAAAACTTAGACTTACCAGCGCCTGAGTTTATAGACAGGCTCTCTAGGTGGGCGACAGTATCCTATAGGAAGGATTTCTAATAGTTGGAACTGAACTTTGTATATGTTAATCCTTATAGGCATGTCGTCTAAGTGTTGTAAAGCTACAAAGTAACTAAGTAGTTGCTTAAAATCTTATATGCATGATATCTAGTGCCAAAAGTAATAAAAATAATTGATTGACATATTAATTGAAACCCTTTAAACATGGTATCTAGATGGGCAGTATGAATATGTGTTATTCATCCTATAGACATGTTGTCTAAGTGTTGAAGGGTAGACATTGAAACAGCGTAACAATTACTTGAGTTCGACATGTTTTGTCACGTTAGGTGAAGTGTGTGCATGATTTCTATTGATGTGCAGAAATAAAGCAAGTTAAACAAAAGAACACATAAAACACGTAGACCATATAGGCATGTTTTCTACCCTTTCATACAAATATTAGAATACATCGGCCCGCTTTTATTAACTTCCCCATCATTTGTTATTACAAGTTATTATAGCCCGAATGAAATAATACAAATCAAATATGAATAGTTACAGAAGAAGATAACTATAGGCTCAATGATAAGCCCGGTATAGATAACCTAGTGCTCTTCCTAGGCCTTCGACGGCCCCAGTAGACTCAAAACCCAGCTCATAAGACCAGCAATAAGTTTGAACCCAACAGGCATGCCCAACATCACATAGAACAGACACCAATCTCAAACAAAAGATTCACGCATGATTACAAGAAACAGACTATATGTTGTACTAACTAAACAAGGAAGGAAGCCCACACACTTATTTCCTAAGATTGTAAAGCTAATTATCACCAAGATGTATAGACAAATTCATGTGACATATTGGCAGGACACACACAAGACGAGTTCATGCTTGCATCTTCCAGGTTTAGGGGGGACATGATGGATCATCATAGGATAACAGACTACTTCTAAAGAAGTCTCAAACATTAACATGGTCAAAAACAGCTTAAGGCAATTTCAAGCAGGGGGTCTAATTAAGATAGCTGAAGGATCAACAGAGAATAGTCTTAATAGAGTAGTTTTAGCATAAAGAATGACAATATAAGTTCATAACAA
>AWOL01S0022375.1:0-11453 GCA_000715115.1 Nicotiana otophora | reverse complement strand
AATTCATGTGACATGTTGGCAGGACACACACAAGACGAGTTCATGCTTGCATCTTCCAGGTTTAGGGGGGACATGATGGATCATCATAGGATAACAGACTACTTCTAAAGAAGTCTCAAACATTAACATGGTCAAAAACAGCTTAAGGCAATTTCAAGCAGGGGGTCTAATTAAGATAGCTGAAGGATCAACAGAGAATAGTCTTAATAGAGTAGTTTTAGCATAAAGAATGACAATATAAGTTCATAACAAGTGAAAGAGTAACATGTGCAACACTAGCAGAATTGAAGAGGCATATCACTTAGATCAACATGGCAAGCATATATGCTTAGTTTCAAAACAACAAAAAGCATGAATTAGCCTAAAAGATACTCAAAACTAAGAATTTAAGGCATGAAGGTCTAACAAGTTATAGTCAGAGAATGGCAAGTAAACAAGCAAGTCGGCATGGTTTATAACAAAAGATTTCTAAGTTCAAATATCATGGTAGGAAGATATGTCAATCTTAAGGTTAGAGGATAGACAAGCTTCAAAACTTAAGCCAGTCATAATGATAAAACCAAGTGTATTGGGGTTTAACTAGAAACCTGGGCAATACTAAAGAACGCAGGATTGACCAAATGCCAAATTAGCAATATGTCAGGCTAAAACATTGAGACAGTAATGGACACATAAGGTTCATGTAAGCAAAAGAGCAGTAGATCATGCATGAAGGATTCATTTAGAAATAAATTTTCTCAAACAAATTCCGGGCAGGAGATAACATCCTTTAGAATGCAGGAATCCAAGGCAAAGAATGAGGAAAGGCTTTTGAAGAGTAGCTAGTAATCAGAATAGTATAACAGGCTGAGAATAATCATAAATCATTCAATTGCAAACATATAACAAGCATGAAACTTAGAATTCAAGTAGGTTCAGACACTAAACGAAAACTACACAGGGGTGGAGGATAATGATAAGACAAACATGAATACGAACAGAGACAAACTATATCATATTGGTTCACAAAAGACCGAATGACATGGATGCAGGCAAAAGAGAGTAGAAAAGCAAGAGTCGCATTACTCACCAGTTTGGAGAATTAACGACCTAATAAGGTAGAGATTAAGAGTCAACAACTTGCTTATCAGTACCATAGAACGAACAGCAAAAACTTCCAAAATTCTCAGTGAGTCAGAGTTTCCAAGGGCTTCAGGTGAACCCCGGGCAGTGTTCGCACTGAGAGAGGTTGAATAATTGGATTCTGGTAGCCTTGGCTTCGAGGCGACCAAGAGCTCGAATTTCAGAATTGTATAGGACTTATTGAGAGTAAGAATAGTGCTTAAGGTCCGTACTAGGGGATTTGGGGAAGGGTTTATATAGTAGCAGATATTGAAAGAACAAACATGAAAAATAATCAATTAAGTGCGAATAATAATAGAAAATATCACATGTAAATCAAAATCAGTAAATGCGATGGAGAGTCTCAAACCCTAGTTAGAGTTCAATCGTCTGAAAATCAATCCAAAAGTGCAAATCGTTCTTCGTTGAGCGTATATAGACTGAATAACGCCAAAAAATCAAAGATTCGAGCCATTCCAGTTCGATCTCGGAAGTGATACTTGCCAAACTTAGGAAAGTACCTAAGTAACACCATAAACGGGCGACCAATGATAATAGAAGATTAATAAGGTAAGTGTATCATAGGCAGATCCCATCTCTAGGTTGGAATAGAAGAGGAATTAAGCAGCGACAACTAGGGTTTGTAAAGAAGAAGAGAGGAGTAGAGAGAGTAGAGGCGGAGGATACGAGAGAATGGCGTCTAGGGTTTGGGTTATGGGGATATAAGGAGAATGGGGGAATTATTATGGGTCGTTGATCATTTGAGATCAACGACCAGGATCGAAAGGGAATGGGACGAGTTGTTTAAACGAGTCGCGATTGGGTTATTTAAAAGAGGGTCATTTGGTTTGGGCTGGGGCATTATTGGGCTAAGGTGTGGTGTCTCGGAGGCCAATTAATCCGGAAAATGTCCTAGTTTGGGCCAGCTTTTAAAAATAAAGAAATTAAGGAAACCAAAATTAATAAAATATCTAAATAAGTGTAGAAAATATTATTTAAGCAAATAAGAATTTTAAAATGATATCTGAAGGTTATAAACATATAAAAAGTTATTTTGACTTTCAATAAAATAATAAAATGCAATTAATTGCAAAATATAGGCTACTATCGCAAAAATGTGTAAATAGCACAATAAATACAAATGAAATTATATAAAATGAAATAAAATATTGTAAAGTATATATGTGATTGTAAATTATAAATTTGGATGATTTAATCATTACAGAATAATTTAAAGGGGTAATTAATACATATTTAAATAATTTAAATGCAAGAAAAATCGATTTTAAAGTTTTAATAATTATGAACAATTATAGAAAAAACATGTATGACTCTTGTAACTTGGTGATGGTGCAGGAGTGATATTTTAAAAGAATATGAGGGCAAAATTGGGTATCAACAGCTGCCCCTCTTTACTCGGGAATGATGAAAGAGTTGTGGGATAAAGAAAATGATGAACAGTTTTGTCCGAAGTGAGTGAGGAATGATGTGTTTTGAAAATGGAAGCCGAACCCTAGTTCTTGAGTTTCCTACATATCCCTGGTGTTACGAGAATCAGGTCGTGTGTAGTTACGGGTCCAACAGCGAACGAAACTGATAGGGTTGTTATAAGAGTGGTCGTATGTTTCGGAAAAGTTCTTTTGGATGGAATATGTTTTGTGAGTAACGGATGATTTTAGGTGGAGCTTTGGATGCAAATTTGAACGTTACGGATGTATAAGGCAAATATTTGAACGGTTATAGAACAAAGGGTAATCAATTGCTGATTATCGATTACGAAGGATGTGAATGTTATGAATGGAAACCGGAGAGATAGTTGCTCGTATTTGTATAATGGTTACCCCTTAAGTTACCTGCAAAACTTAAAAGATGATGCACACGAATATATATGGGTTATTGCGACAATTTAAACATGATGCAAATTCCCTTTGGACTGTGAAGGTCACCTTCGGACGATGAGGATGATGTCCTTAGACCATGACGTCCCGGGCTATGAAGTGTATGACAAGGGATTCACCGGGCATGGAATGGTGTCCTCGGGCCATGAAGATGTTGCCTCTGGACCATGACGCCTTTGAATAATGATATGCAATTTCGAGAGATCCTCCGTCCATGGCATGATGTCTTCGGGCTATGAGGATGATGCCCTCAGACTATGATGCCTTCGGAAAATATGGCGATGTTTCAGCCCATGAGACGCAAAGATGATCGTGTGATAGAGGAAACAGATAAATGCTTAGTCATAGGTGAGAATAAGACGAGACAAGGTTTAGTCTTGTATGAGATAAGGGCAGTACTTATCCCGATGCAAAGGGCAGAGAGAATGTTTAGTCTCATGTAAGTAAAGGCAATTCCTAGTGTTATGTAACAATGGAGGCAATGCTTAGCCTCATGCAAGGAATGGAGATAGTGCTTAGTATCTGGCAAGGAAAGACAATGCTTAGCCTTATGCAATAATGGAGGCAATGCTTAGCCTCATGCAAGAAATAGAGACAGTGTTTAGTCTTATGCAAGGAAAGGCAATGCTTAGCTTATGCAATAATATAGACAGTGCTTAGTCTATGGCAAGGAAAGGCAATGCTTAACCTTATGCAATAATGGAGGTAATGCTTAACCTCGTGCAAGAAATAGAGACAGTGTTTAGTCTTATACAAGGAAAGGCAATGCTTAGCCTTATGTAATAATGGAGGCAATGCTTAGCCTCATGCAAGAAATGAAGACAATGTTTAGTCTTATGCAAGGAAAGGTAATGCTTAACTTATGCAATAATGGAGACAGTGCTTAGTCTATGGCAAGGAAAGGCAATTCTTAGCCTTTGCAATAATGGGGGCAATGCTTAGCCTCATGCAAGAAATGGAGACAATGTTTAGTCTTATGCAAGGAAAGGAAATATTTAGCCTTATGCAATAATTGAGGCAAAGCTTAGCCTCGTGCAAGGAAAGGCAATGCTTAGACTTATGCAATACTCGAGGCAATGCTTAGCCTCATTCAAGAAATGGAGATAGTGTTTAGTCTCTTGCAAGGAAAGGCAATCCTTAGCCTTATGTAATAATGGAAGCAATGCTTAGCCTCATGCAAGGAATGAAGACGGTGCTTAGTCTCATGCAAAGAAAGGCAGTACTTAGCCTTATACAATGTTGAGACAGTGCTTAGCCTCATGCAAAGAATGGAGACAGTGCTTAGTCTCATGCAAAGAATGGAGATAGTGTTTAGTCTCATGCAAAGAAAGGCAGTGCTTAGCCTTATGCAATGTGGAGACAGTACGTAGTCCCATGCAAAGAATGGAGACAATGTTTAGTCTCATGCAAAGAAAGTCAATGCTTAGCTTATGCAATATGGAGACAGTGCTTAGCCCTATGCAAGAAAAGCAATGACTGAATACAAGAGAATAAAGCATTTCTTAGCTTGCTATGTTTGCGTTTGGCGACCTTTATCGTTGTGAAGATAGTGATCTTGTTGTGTGTATGTATTTGTGGACGTTCCTCTTATGTTCATTGTGACTGCATCCAAAGAAAAATCATGAGTTTTGCGGGGGAAAGGTTGGTTTGTGCTCTCGACTTCTTGCTTCGCCTTTGCTTTTGTCCAAAGTCCTTGCTTGAGTTACCCCGAGTAATGTCTGGCTGCTATAGAAACAAAAGTTTTGAAAAACATGCGTTTGATAAATTATTTATGAAAAATGTAGTTGTTTGAAATATGTGATAATGCACGAGAGAAAATAATTTGTTGAATTGATGACTGCGACACGCTTTTGAGACATTGCAACCTCCTTGACTCAGAATTTTGAGGATCCTCCTCAAACTTCTGCCACAGTTTAAGCGCATACTTCCTGCGATAGATTCCTTGGCAATTCCAAACATGATGAGGTCAGGCAAACTCGAGATCATACCTCAAATTCTAACCATAGTGGGAATAAAGATTTTATTATGATGTGACCGAACCCACATGGCTGCCTACATAACCCTTCTTAAACGAAAATCAGGTCAAGAGTAGTTTACTTACATCAAATAGAAATTGCGAACATAGTCATAAATATAGTTTCTCTTGATTGCGTCCAAATTAATTAGTTTTGGCCAAATCTCTCTATCTATTTCTACAAGTATAAGCGCTCCTCCAGTTAATACTCGGTGAACCATGTAAGGACCTTACCAGTTGGGTGAGAATTTTACCTTTGCTTTATCCTGATGCGGGAAGATCCGTTTTAGTACCAATTGCCCCAGTGTGAATTGCCTAAACCTAACCTTTTTGTTGAAAGCTCTTGCCATTCTATTCTGGTAGAGTTGAACATGACATACTGCGTTCATTCTTTTTTCATCAATGTAAGCTAGTTGTTCATACCGGCTCCGTACCCATTCTACTTCGCTGAGCTCGGCTTCCTGTAAGATTCTTAAGGAAAGGATTTCTACTTCGCCGAGAATAACGGCTTCAGTACCATAAATCAGTAGATAGGGGGTTGCCCCAGTGGATGTACGAATTGTGGTGCAATACCTGAGCAAAGAAAACGGTAGCTTCTCGTGCCATTGATTGTAATTGTCTACAATTTTCCTCAATATCTTCTTGATGTTCTTGTTAGCGGCTTCTATGTTTTCATTCATTTGCGGTATGTATGTTGTAGAGTTCCGATGCTTGATCTTGAACACATGGCTTTCATCAAGTCACTATTGAGATTGGCGCCATTGTCAGTAATGATTGACTCAGGTAATCCAAATCGACAAACGATGCGGTCTCGAACAAAATCTGCTACCACCTTCTTAGTTACAGGCTTATAGGATACGGCTTCGACCCATTTCGTGAAGTAGTCTATAGCCACCAGAATGAACCTATGTCCGTTTGAAGCAGCGGGTTCAATTCGTCTGATGAC
This sequence comes from Nicotiana otophora, assembly GCA_000715115.1. Classification (NCBI taxonomy): domain Eukaryota; kingdom Viridiplantae; phylum Streptophyta; class Magnoliopsida; order Solanales; family Solanaceae; genus Nicotiana; species Nicotiana otophora. The sequence goes on along the minus strand of AWOL01S0022375.1, from coordinate 5,494 downwards.
ATCCATACCCCAAGTAGAGAAGGGCCAGGGCAAACTCGTTGCATTGAGTTCGTTGGGCGGCACTCGTATCATATCAACATGTATCTGGCAATGGTGACACTTTTGAATATATTTTATGCAGTCTGTTTTCATAGTCATCCAGAAATATCCAGCTCTTAATATATTCTTGGCTAGCACGAAACCATTCATGTGGGGTCCGCAAGTTCCGGCATGTATTTTCTCGAGCAATCTAGATGCCTCCTTGGCATCGACGTATCGCAACAATCCCAAGTCAGGAGTCCTTCTATACATAATTCCACCGACATTTTTGAGCTCACCTTCAAGCTTAAGTTATGACTCACTGGCCACTACTTAGGGGTGTTCATTCATTTTTCCATTTGAATTTTTAATAAGGTATTTTCTCTCATTATTTCTTGCACTTGTTCCTTTAGATCTACAATTATAAACACCAAATCATCTCTCTCTTGTTCTACCTCTTCAATTTCCTCGGTTAAAATATATTTACCATTAATGAGGTTGTGATAAGCATCAATTAAAATATTTTCTAAACATATCAGTTTCTTTTGAGAGTAAGTTTTCATGTTTATTTGAACGTCAAGAAAATTTACCTCATCATCATCATTGTCCTCATATCATACGATTTGACCATGAGTGCAAAATATAGAATCATACTCTGTAGATCCACTTTCAACAACCATCATGGAGGTGTCTCATTGGTCATCCTCACCTTCAGATTCACTGGAGGAATCTCCCCAGGCAGACAGAGCTTGCTTCACAACGTTGTCAGTGGCATCTCTTCTCTTGAACCTCTCGTCAGGGATCAGGTTCCTCTTGACCACCTTGTCAGCGTTATATTTGTAATGGTCCTGCTTGTGAAGAGGGCACTATTTGATAAAATGTCTTGGCTTTCCGCATTTATGACAACATTCATTTCCTTTGGTGTTTCTTCCGGAACTTCCTCTTTTGGGAATTACTCCATTTCTGCGAACTATTTTCTGGAATCTTCAAGTAAGATAGGCCATGTCTGTCTTATCACCACTTGAGTCACTATTGTCATCCCTGAGAACTAGGCTCTTCTCCTTTTTGGGATCTCTTCTTTCAAGATATTTCTTCTTATTCTTCTTCATCTCATAGGTTTTCAGATTTCCAATGAGTTCACCAATGGTCAGCTTCTACAGATCCTTAGCTTCAGTGATATCATTCACTTTACTTTCCTAGGAACCTGGTAAAACACTAAGTATTTTTCGGACCAGTTTATTTTTTGGGATGACTTTTCCAAGGGAGTGAATCTCATTGATAATGGAGGTGAAACATGTATGCATATCCTGAATAGATTCATCCTCCCTCATCTTGAAAAGTTCATACTCAGTAGTAAGCATATTAATTTTGGACTGCTTAACTTGAGTAGTTCCCTCATGGGTAGTCTGGAGAGCTTCCCAGATCTCCTTAGCAGGCTGAAAAGCTGAGATGCAATTGTATTCATCTGGTCCAATTCCACAAACAAGAATCATCTTTGCCCTGAAGTTCTTCTCAATAGTCTTTCTATCAGCATCGTTGTACTCTTTTCTTATTTTTGGGACCGTAATTGTTCCCTCACCAACAATGTTTATGGGAACAAAAGGACCATCACATATCATATCCTACAGCTCTGAGTCCTCAGCCATGATGAAGTCATACATTCTTGTTTTTCACCAACCATAGTATTGGTCGTTGAATCTTGATGGTCTATAGGTGGATTGTCCTTCCTCGAAGTTTGGTGGAGCAACCATGAAGATCCTTTCTAAGTGTTAACCTTTTAGAAAGAACCCTGCTCTGATAACAATGGATAATAACTAAGGGTCCACCAAACAGTATACAGAACCAGGTTTCTCTATCAGTTTCCACATTAAACAGCAGTAAATAAAGAACACACAATATTTACGTGGAAAACTCCAAACTCACGGGATTAAAAACCATGACCTACCCTAGTAGGATTTGAACTTCACTAACTGAGCAAACTTCAGATTATAACCTATTGCAATCTAGGAATTAAACTCTTAATCTCTCACCTCTTACAATAACTCTATTGTAAGCTCTTTATAATAACTCTATTACAATGTCACACTCTTGACTAACTCTAGTCAACAACCAAAAGCAATGATGGTTAAATGATGTCCGACTAAATGCTTTCAGAAATATATACAGGAATACAAGTAAATAACAAAAGACAAAGACACAACAAATTAAAGGACACAAGACATATTCAATACTGGGATCTGGTTCTTTGTTTTGTAGCAGCTTTGTTCTTCATTGCACATGAGAAAACAGAAGCAGTTGCACACTTGAGAGAATATATATTTTTGTATTGACAAGTGTTAGGTCAAAACCTTGCATCATGTTGTTTATATATGTGATATCATAAGGGTTGATTACAAGGGTATTTCTGATTTCTAGCAAATTGCAGTTGTGCTGTTGTACTGTTGCAAGTATGTGCAGTAGCTTTAACAGCTGTAGAGTTGAATTGCGCGACGACCTGAGGACCTGATCTTATCTGTTCCATTTGTTGTTCCCTTATCTAGTTTCGTTGAGAATTAAACTAGACAACAAAGTATGTTGCAATGAGCACAAGAGAACTGATTGTATCAGGTTCCTATCTGGTTCTTCCATGAAGTTTGACAAATCATCAAACCATACTCGCACAACTTATCAACCCGCCACTCCTTAGAGAAGGATTGTATAGTACTTGTGACCTGTTTTCATGGTAGTTGTGATGATCTTTCATGATGGAAATCTTCCCTTCTTAGAGTCTCCAATATTGTTTCAACAAAAATAAAATGCCCTTGTCGCATTTTGTAAGTATTTTGAAACTATATAAATTTGATCTGCTTAGTAGGCAGCTGGAATGAGTTTGAAACCAAGTGCCTATGCATGAAACATGGAAGGTATTAGAGCACAATTAGGCAAGTATTTCAACCATCCACCTTCTTCAAATTCACGAAAACAAACTGCACAATTTGTTGTATCATTTGATTTGGTTTCTTAGCCTGGTTTGTTCATCATTCTTTTTGAATTGAGTGATTGGTAGTGAATGCATAATATAAGAGTCGAGACTGTGGCTTTGGAATTCTAAAGCAGGATCTTGTGAAATTTCCTCATTTAGATGATGCCTTTGAGAATGGTTTTTATAGAAAGGAAATAATCTAAACACAAAACATTTTCAATGTAGTATGTTGTAATAACTAAGTAGAAGAAATATAAAACAAATAACCCCCACGGAGGAAATAACCAGTCTTCAGAGGAGTTTGGACGAGAAGGCATGTTATGCTGAAGAGAGGTTAGTCTGAAGGCTCTTGCACATTGTTGTACAAGAAAAATGTATTAGTCAGTACTTCCTTCAACAACTCCTAGAGTCATTGGTTAAGCCAATCACAGGATCACAGATTCCGCAAAATCCAGTGCTTTGTGGTCGAACTTTATATATATGTTCCAAACACAAGTTTAAAATAGAAAGCATTTTGCTATGATGAAGTCAATTTCTATGAAAAATGTTTCTATAGTTGAATAAAAAATAGTAGTACATATCAACAACACGCTTCAAATAACCAATTTCACAATTTGTTTTTTCTTCTCCTCTTTCTTTATTTCTTTCCACTTCAGTAGAATAAATATTCAAACACAGTTGGCCTTTAATCCAACTAAGACACTTTTATTCTCCTAGAAAATATATGTATTAACCCTTCTTCACCTCTAATTTTCATATTAGCAAAAAAAAAAAAAAAAACATACTTTCCTCATTTAAGCACTATTGTCTCAAGCCGTTTCTCATGATGTTTGAGCAAATTATCAAAAGAATTAGTAAATTAGATACTTCCAGGCGCGTCTAGCATCCTAACCAGCCGTGTATTTCTTTGATACCAAAATATGAAAGGCATTTGCAGGTTCACCAGCTCTTCATAGGTGACTTCAAATTTATTTTAGGCAAAGGAAAAAGAAGCAAACTAATTATATATATATATTTGACCAAAAAGAAAATATTTTTCAGTTGTCTATTCTTCTCGAATAGCCACGATTGTCTTATCCTTAATCTTCACAAATTAAAGAAAAAGGGAAGAAATTTTAAAAATGAAAAAGAAGAAGAAGACGACACAAAACAGACAGATTAGGTAAAAGAGGAGAAAAATTCTCTCTTCTATTTCTCCTCTTTTCCAACTTTTCGTAGTTCTTTTCTCCCTTAACTTGTACTCCTAACTTCTTACATTAGTAAGATTTTCTCTCAATCCTCCGTTACTAAGATAAATTGTCCTTCCTTTTCTATTTCTAATTTGCCTCCATAACAAAATCTGAAAACACTACACTATTTCATATAAATGCATACATTCATTCTATCACGTCCGCCGACATCTCCATCTTTTCGATTTTCATCATCTTCATTATTAATGATCTTATCAAGAACCTTTCCTTCTTGTGACACGATATCAACTTCCTCACAATAATATATTTTGCATGATTTAAATGATTATATGAAACACAATATCAAGATATGTGTTAGTATGTTAGAGAGGTAACAAAAGAGATGTTATAAGGAAAAAATTACAAATCAAATTTATAATAAACATAAAAAGTAGAATAGAGAAGCAAAATAAAAAAGAACATTGCTTAACCTTTTATAATACCATTGAAATGGAGGAATATGCCTCTCAATCAAAGTTAAAAAATATTATGTAACGTCTTCTGGTCTTTTTTTATATTTAAATATCCTTCACAGATAAAAATTAATAAGATAATCTTACCTCTTAAATTTTATCTCCCATGATATTTTCATTTCTGTTGTTATTCTCCTACAAAATAAAAGAAAAAGCTACAAGAAAGAGATCTTAAAGGACATTATATATGAGCCTAAAATATTAATACTGAAGTTATTATCCACCCTACAAAAATGAGGCGTAGTATATAGAAGAAGAAACGATAAGGAAAATATCTTAAAAAACACTACGTATGAACCTAAAAGGCATCATTCCAACTGCGCGATGGTCGAAATAATTGTACCGTCACCATCGCCTTGTTGTTGTTCTCTGCAGAATGTACTGTTTCTATATGGCGATAGCATTCCACTTTTGAAAGCTTTATTGTTTCTCTTACTCGAAAAATTGCGCCTTCCAATACATACGCAATAGGTAGTCCTCAAGAAAATGTATCTTTGGCCGATCGAGTATGATTGCCAAAATTCAGCATCTCCAGTTGATTCTTCGAATTTGAGATTTACTAACAATGTAAAAATAGACATGGAGGCAACGATAAAAATTGCTGAAAAAGAGAGAATCTGGCTGCATAAAGTAGAGTTTACCATTTTCAAATAACAAATGAAATAGTTTGAAGGGAAGAAAGTTGTAGGATCCTTTACTTTTTCTTCAAAAAACAAAACCTCGCCTTCCTTGTTTCGTTTCGTAACGGTTGCGTTCCTTCACTAAGGTTAACAGTTGTTTAAGGGGTTTCTTTAATGAGATTAACCAAAAAG
>AWOL01S0022370.1:90075-102261 GCA_000715115.1 Nicotiana otophora | reverse complement strand
CTCCTTACCTATGCTCCCCACTAACTTCAGGTACGCCGCCTTCTTTGCTTCCACTTTACTTTGGACCACTTCATTCCACCACCAGTCTCCTTTGTGCCCACCAGATACGCCCGTCGAGACCCCTAACACCTCTCTTGCAGCCTCCCTAATATAGTCTGCTGTCGCTGACCACATAGTGCTCGCGTCACCACTACTCCTCCAAGCTCCCATAGCCGACAACCGCCCCTCCAACGCTTGGGCTTTATCCTTAGTTAAGGCTCCCCACCTGATTCTCGGTCTTCCTCGAGTAGACCTTTTCCTCCTCTTTAACATAATACCAATGTTATTGCAAAATTTGTTTATCATACCTGCTAATTAGTTATTGCAAAATTTGATAATTCTCTTGGTTTGTGCAACTGCGAATGGCTATAAAACCAAGCTCTAGAATATGCTTGTCCCAAACCTCCATATTTTCTTTTGTTTACAAATTTCGCTTCTATGTCCCTTCAAAAATAGCAATGGTAGATAGGACATATTCTTAACATTGGTGACTTATCTGAAGGGCAATATCCCTTCAAATAAATTTGATATTTTTTTATTTAATATTTCTTATTTGTAGGATAGTTAGATTTTAAGGAGGACATTTAAGTAATGTATTTTTTTAATTTAAGAGTTCACACTTTTTATATCGTTAGTCATTTAAAGTGAAGATATTTTGTAAACATTGATATTATTTTCGTGATTGAGTTCTTGAGATTTATAAATTTGGAAATGATAACTATCAAAAGATATGATTGAATGATTAAATTAACTAAGTAAATGCATAATAATCGGTAGTTTTCACCATATCAATAGAATAGAATGAGAAAAAGAGCAAGAGATTAGTTGAAATACAAAGGATGAAAAAGAAAAAAAAATCAAATGCAATAATAGTTTTGTTGGTTCTGAAACCAAACAACACAAAATATAGTTTTGGAATATAATTAATCTTTTTCTGAAACTTGGAAACCAAAATTAACTGAATAGCACTATAATAGAAACAGAATAGAATAGGAAAAAAAGAGCAAGGGAAATTAATTGAAATACAAATGATGACAAAAGGAAAAAAGAACAAATATGATACCAATTTAGTTGGTTTTGAAACTGTAGGCATGCAAAATTTATTGGATTTAAATTTAATAAAATAATTTGGACTATATTTTAAATATATAGTCCAAAAAATTATTATGGCTAATTTAAGTGGATCAATTACTTAAGTCCAATAATGAACATGTTTGACGAATGACCCAAATTACTGCAAATACCATCGACTCGTGAGCCAACCTCTAGAGAAGTGCTTTGTCTTCAAGGACAAAGTTATGGACTTGGCTCATAAAAAGAAGATCGTATTTTAAGATGAGAAGGCAAGTGCGAACCAAGTCTCTATCATCTTTGGCTCATTCAGTCTAGATGAGCTATGCAGTTTAAAAGAAATCAAATATGAAGAATTACTGGAGAATAACAAAGTCGAAGTAGACGGCCATGATGATGATGAGGGTTGGATGCTGGTGACTTGCTTAGGCGCCACAAAAGGAGCCCACGAAAAGAATCAATAGAACAACCAACAAGGAAAATGATAGTGAAAAGACCAAGGAGATGGAGTCCAGTTAAGCATTTGAAGAAAGCAAAAGTAGAGGTGCACCATCCTCAAAAGCCACGCCATCCAGTGACCTTGGAGGAATTCTTACCAAGTTGGTTCCGCACAAAGATTTCCCATGAGGGTATTGATGCCTCTTGTTGCCATGTTGACAAAGGGGAAGAAAAGAGTGATGACCTACCGTTGGCACCATCTTGAAAAAAGCTCATTGAGTCTATTTCTCAAAAAGTTAACGCGTGCGAGGAGAAAGTTACATTCACAAATGAAGATCTTCTACTATGTGACACTCTTCATAACCGCCCGTTGTACCTGGTTGGCTATATGCGTGATGAAATGGTAAATCGAATTTTGGTTGATGGAGGATCCTCAGTGAACATCTTGCCAATTCGCACTATGAAAGAACTTGGTATCCCCATGAACGAACTCTCAAAAAGTCGTGTGATGATCCAAGGATTCAACCAAAGGGGGCAAAGAGCCATAGGTGCGATCAGTTTGGGAATCACCATCGAAGATATACAATCAAGTGCATGGCTACATGTGATCGATGCAAAGACTTCATACAACGTCTTGCTTGGAAGGCCTTAGATACATGAGAATAAAGTAGTTCCATCTACCTACCATCAATATTTAAAATACTACGAGGGTGAAGTCAAGAAGAAGATAGTTCATGATGATGAGCCATTCACCGAGGTGGAGTCACACTTCGCCAATGCAAAGTTCTACTTGAAGAACCGCATTGTGAAGGAGCTAAAAGCTGATGATGTCATAAGAAGCAAGAATAATGAGCCCACAACTAAAAGAGTTGAGGTGACTGCTGGCAAAGCCAAAGCTATTACCGAGGAGTACAACCTAACTCGAATAAACCTTATACAAGGGATATTGCGTCTTATGGAAAGAAAGTAACTCTTCCGCTCCAATATGTCCCTAAAAGGAAGAAAGATGAAGGTGAATCATCTAATCTCCAAACTAACATGCTAAAGTAGTTAACTCTTCCGGTAAAATGAATTGAGGCAGTAAAGTTGTCCTCAAAGCCACTTGCAGGGTTTGTGGCCCAAAATCGTTTGCAGAATGTGGCACCCCCTACAAAGCGAACAGATGAAGGTTTTGATCCTAACGCTTACAGGCTATTTGCAAAAGTTGGATACAATTCCAATGAGCCGTCAAAGTTAGAGGAGCTCCCATCAGAAGCTGCGATAAGTCAACCACGTGAAGGTTTGGGATACAAGCAACTGTCACCAGTGCGCATCTCCATAAGAAGGGCGAGCAACAATTATATCACTGTAGAAGATGAATCTGCCGCTTCTAACAAGCCTTATATCTTTGATCGACTTGGAAAATCAAATGTGAGGACTTCTGTGTTTGAGATATTGGGTCCATTAAAGAAGGGAAATAAGTTCCAGAGAAATTATCGAAATACAAGAACACCAGCTTCGCCCAAAATTCAGAAGGTCTCTAAAGATTTCCAAAGTCTGGTTCCTTCTAGAATGTGGTGACAAACAAAAGTCATGGTTTTGTGTGACGAAGTACTAAAGGTGAAGCCATACACTGTGGTCTACACTAAAAAACGTGATGAAGACGAAGAAAGTGTGGGTTCTTCGTATCATATTACTGCACAAGGCGAGCACGCTGCTTTATCTCTAACGGAGGATGACGAAAAATTGGAGGATGTTTCACCGTGTTATCACATATCCTTAAATGATGGGGACCCTCAAGAAGATGAAGATGCAAAAGATGCTCCACCTGAACTTGAAGAAGGGGTGAAGACAACAGTTGGTGCCTTAAACGAAGTTAACCTTGGCACCGATGGAGAACCAAGACCTACCTACCTAAGTTCTTTACTAGAATTGATGAAGAAAACACTTATATTGAGTTACTCAAGGAGTTCAGGGATGTCTTTGCATGGAGTTACAAAGAGATGTCTGGCTTGGACCCGAAAGTAGTAGTCCATCACCTTGCAGTCAAGAATGGTGCTCAACCTGTTAAACAAGCTCAAAGGCGCTTTAGGCCGGACTTGGTTCCCTTGACTGAAACCGAAGTTAACAAACTCATCGAAGCTGGCTTTATTTGTGAAGTTAAATACCCAATATGGGTTTCTAGTATCGTCCCTGTAAGGAAGAAAAATGGCCAGATTTGAGTATGCGTTGACTTTAGGGATCTCAAAAATGCGTGTCCGAAAGATGAATTCCGATTTCCTATTCCATAGCTGATGATAGATGCTACTACTGGGTACGAGGCAATGTCATTTATGGATGGTTCATCGAGCTATAACCAAATTCACATGGCGCCAAAAGATGAAGAGCTTACTGCATTCCGTACCCCAAAGGGTATTTATTGCTACAAAGTAATGCCTTTTGGCTTGAAGAATGCTGGTGCTACTTACCAAAGGGCTATGCAGAATATTTTTGATGATCTTCTCCACAAGAATGTCGAATGCTATGTTGACGACTTGGTGGTAAAATCACGAGAGAAGAGAGACCGCTTGAAAGACTTGAGAATGGTGTTTTAGTTGCTCCGGAGGTACCAACTTAGGATGAATCCATTGAAATGTGACTTTGGAGTTACTTTTGTAAAGTTCCTTGGTTTCATTGTCTGACATCGAGCGATTGAAATTGATCAAGCCAAAGTGGATGCCATTTTGAAAATGCCTTAGCCTCGGGATATTCATGAATTGAATACCTTAGAAGATTCATCTCAAACCTAGCTGGGAGGTGCCAACCATTCAGTCACCTCATGAAGAAAGTCGTTCCTTTCAAGTGGGACCAAGCTTGTAGCAATGCCTTTGAAAGTATTAAAACTTACTTGATGAAGCCTCCAATTTTGGCAGCCCCTATTCCTGAAAAGCCGTTAATACTATACATTTCGGCACAAGAAAGGTCTTTTGGATCACTGTTGGCCCAAGAAAATACTGAGGGGAAAGAAAACTCCCTTTACTACCTGAGCAGGATTATGACACCAAATGAGTTGAATCATTCGCCAATCGAAAAGTTATATTTGGCCCTAGTCTTCTCAATTCAAAAGTTGAAGCACTACTTTCAAGCCCATGTCATTCGCTTTGTTTCTAGGGCAAATCCCATCAAGTTTGTAATGTTAAAACCTGTCCTTAGTGATCGACTAACAAGGTGGTACCTCCAGTTTCAACAATTTGAAATTGTGTACATCCCTCAAAAGGCTATAAAAGGACAAGCGTTAGCGGACTTCTTCGCAAATCACCATATACCTGATGATTGGGAGCTAACTGATGAACTACCTGATGAGGACGCAATGGTCATTGAAGTTCAGCCTCAGATGTACTTTGATGGTGCTGCACATCACGGAGCAGCTGGTGCTGGTGCTGGTGCTGGTGTAGTGTTTGTCACTTCTCAAGGTGAAGTTCTGCCCTACTATTTTACGTTGACACAACTCTGCTCTAACAATGTTGCTGAGTATCAAGCACTAATACTTGGGCTTGAAATGGCTGTCGAAATGAAGTGGTTGCAATTTCAAGTCTTTGGTGACTCTCAGTTGGTGATCAACTAACTTTTAGGTAGTTACGAGTTCAAGAAACCTAAACTACGCTCATATCATGATTATGCTAAAATATTAATAGGGTGGGTCAGTGAAGTGACTATTCAACATGTGCCAAGGAAAGAAAACAAGAAGGCTGATGCTTTAGCTGCCCTAGCTTCATCGTTAACCCTGCCTGATCAAGTGCAACTTACTGTCTGCCAAAAATGGGTAGTATCGCCGCCAAATGAGGATGAAGGTACAGAAAATGAACTCAAGCATCTTGTCATTGTTTTTGAAGCTGAGAAAGAAGAATGGCGACAACCCATTATCGGCTACTTAAGCTATGGGATACTTCCAAAAAATCCGAGGAGAAGGACTGAAATCCGTCGTCGTGCACCTCGCTTCCTTTACTATAAAGATACTCTATACAGAAGGTCATTCGGGGGAGTGATAAGTTGGGATTTTGACCGTTTTGCTCTCTTTTACTTACGGTTTAGCTAAAAAAGGCTTAAAGGTATTCCTGAGAACTAACAAAATTTGCTTTCTTGCAGGAATATTGGGAAACGGGCCAAAGAAGTGAAAATCAACTCAAAAAGGAGTAAAATAGGACAAGAACCAAAACAAGGCAAAAAGGCTACAGTGCGGACCGCACAATACTGTGTGCGGCCGCAAACTCTGAAGATGTACTGATAGAATTTCTTCACAGAGTGCGGACCGCACAATTAATGTGAGGCCGCAGAAGACTAGATTCAGAGACCTGTAGTTTGGGAGGTTAACGATGTGCGGACCACACTATTATTGTGCAGTCTTAGAATGCCAAAATACGGACACACTCATAAATGTACGGTCCCCAGAATGAAGCCCAGATCCAGTCCAAGAGCAAGAGTGCGGCCACACTCAGAAATGTGCGGTCCGCACAATTAGAGGAAGTGCGACGGCTTTTATGCGACCACAGAAAGCTAACCTGACCAGTCAATCTCAAAGTGTGGACCTCACACATAATTGTGCGGCTGCACAACCTTCGCAGGGGCAATTTTATCAGATATTTTCAATTGGGTATAAATAGATCTTTTTGTCATTTTTAGGTCAAGTTTGGTGTACCTGAACACTTAGGGCCGTTTTTATTTACTGTATTGAGTAACTTTGTACTAGTTTAGCATTTAAGCATTAGATTTTCTTGCCTTAATCAATTATCATGCATTTTATCTTAGTTTCTTCTTTAATTTCTTCATTTCCCATGAGTAGCTAAACCCTTATCTAGGGTTGTGACCCAATCCTAGTATGGCTACTTAATGGATGATTGATTTAGGGATTATTTATGATTGGGTATATGATATTTAGCCTAGTTCTTGCTTGAATTTGAGAATTGATGGTTGCAAACGTTGATTCATCCTAATTGACTTAGTCTTTACTTGAGAAAGTGAGACTAAATCTAGGAAAACTTGGCTAACAAGAATTTGAGTGAACTCAAGAAATTGATAGCCCTAACTAAAGGGTCGAATCTAGAGATAGTAAGACCCGATTTGAGCATTTATCACTTGTTTTGTGAGATACCTATTTGGACTTGAGAAAGCCAAATTAAATCACTCAAACTACCGAGAGGTATAAAGTGAGTAATTGAGTGTGATTACTATATTGTATCCTGATCAACCAAACATGCCCTAAAGCTCTAAATTCGTTAGGTAACCAACTAGGCGGAAGTCGAAACCTAAATCTTTTATAACTTGAAAAACAACCAAAACCAAAAATATTGTCTCTTAGCTTTATAATTACATATTAGCGTAAAAGTAGAAGTATAAACAACAATTGAAAATGTGGAAGTGTAATCTTAGGCATGTCGTACATTTACACTAGGTATATACCTAATCCCACATCAAGATCCCTATGGAATCGACCCCGACTCGCGTTGGGTTTTTATTATTGCATCGACCGCCTCGCAACCTAAATTAGTGGTGTGAGTTTGGGGGACATCAATTTTTGGCACCGTTGCCGGGGAGCAAGACGGATTTAGCTATATATTTAGTTTTGTGCGTGACTTGTCTTCTCTTCCTTCTGGATTACTAACCTTTTTGTGACTCGATTGTAGGTACAAAAATGGCTCTCAACAATGATCCTCTCGAAAACATGTCATTGGGGGATGTGGACGTGGAAGATGACTCAGTTGAATTGGTTCTTCTTGAACCTCAAGCAAATAGAAGAGGCCGACCCAAGACCGACCTTGCAAGACAATTTATGAAGCAAAATATAAAACTGAATGGAAACTAGCGCTGACTAAACATCAATATAAAGTTGGGCCGACAAGGCCGTCATAACTATTACAACTGAAAAACCACCAAAATATACATACCAGGCCTACAAGCCCAATATAGTGCACTAACTGACAGGATATGTCTACAAGCCTCTACTGATGGATATATTGTGATCGGAACAGGGCCCCGACCTACCCATAACATATATACATACATACAGAAGATGTACACGAAAACCTAGACCTAATAACTCCGAAGGACGTGGAGCTTACCGATCAGGCTGAACTCTGGAAACACCTACTGTGGAGGTCTACCCGTCTGTCTATCTGAACCTGCACGCATGAAATACAGCGTCCCCAGAAAAGGGACGTCAGTACAAAATAATGTACCGAGTATATAAGACAATAACATAACTGAACTAATAATATAATAATTGAAAGTAACTGGGAGTCAAAGATGATCTGGAGATATACTTACCTGCTGATACTAACTCAACTCATTCAATATAGTAAGTAAAATAATTGTTCGGCCTTATAAGGCTCGGTATATATAATCGATTTTCCGTAGTAGGCTCGCTCATAGGCGCTCGGCCATACTAGGCTATGTATCTCGGCCATGCTGGGCTCGCTCATAGGCGCTCGGCCACAGTAGGCTTGATATATAACTTACCATCTAATCAGAGGTTGCCCAATAGGGGCCTGCCCATCGATTATAGCTCGATAGTAATGAAAATACTGTAATACTGTATATATAGCCTCTCTGCTCTCTTGACTGGAAGAAGACAATACTCAATTGAATATGAAGTCCCGATAAGGAGAATACTGTAATTTATGAAACTAGGATAATGTATATAAATTCGGTAGTATGAACTTCTCTTTATGCCTCGTTATCAAACATATATAATTACGAGATCATGCCAACATGAAGGAAGGGCTTAGCCTTAACATACCTTATCACAATATTTTCAATCACCAAGTTGAACTCGCCTCTTATTACCTTAATCTACAACAATGATAATAATAATATCATTAAGTTACGAAAGGTACAACTATCGCTCAACGAACGACAAGCTTATTTAGTATTAAAACGGACAACATCTCCCCTATAATCCTTACTTCCTCCAAATATAAAATAATACCAGCAATACCAAAAACAACAATAACAACATATATACATTACTTTCAAACCTTTTGTACACCACACAATACTACAAAAGAGCCTAATACGCCCCAATCTCTTCATATACAAAACGACCATCGTAGTAGTGTCAACAACCCGAAAATATTACGACGAACGACCAGCCCAAAATCCTGCATTTATGTGGTGTTTCTCCACACCATTCCTTATCCTAAACTCCAAAAAACAATAGTAAATCATGCAGCCCAACAACAACACCAAACAGTCCACAAAACAATCCACAAAATAATCCGCTACAAGTGAATAACTCGAACTCACGACTTCCAATCACCGTCCCGTGAATTCTTACAAATATAGAACAACTTACTATGCATCTACAACAGAAAAGAATGGATGAAAGAGAGAAGTAAACTTACCTTATTTGTTGGATAACTCGGATCCTATCTTAGTTCTTCAAACTCTAGGCTTTGCCTCCAATTAGAATTTGAAAGGGAGAGAAAATCAATTGGGGTTTGTGAGAAATTTTTGGAAGGATTATTGCAGAGATTAAGTCTGGTTATTTTGACCTATTATCCCCCTAATATATGAAGGGGATAGGAATTTAAAAAGGTCTCTTTGAACGACCCGAACTGGCCCATTTTTGGATTCTCGTTTAAGCAAGTAGGTGACAATCTGCGCAGTCTCGCAAAAACACCCATATCTCTCTACTCCGATATCGTATTGACAAACGGTTTAATGAGTTGAAAAATAGACTCATAGATATTTAATTGTATGGGTGAGACACCCCATAACTCTAAGTATATTGGGATAAAATCGCAGTTATATTTGACCCAAAATTTCAGTAAAACTTATGAACGTAACTTGTGATGACTTTTATCGACTTTTGTTCTACCACTCGCTTGACTTCAAAACATAACACACGACTATCATACTAATAATATAACTCATAACACAAACTACTTATCATGTTAAACACCCTGATCTCACCCCAAAAGTACATGCTATAACATTCCCAACTTGTCGACTTTTGACGAAATATTATTTTCTTAAATATCTTTAGCTTCTGAACCTTCCAACCCTCTTTGTACTTGTTGTTCATGATATTCAATATTTGTAACTTTCGAGGTAACATGATTAACTTGCTTTATATATTCTCAAAGATGATCTCATTTTTTTGGGTCCTACATTAGTTTGCTCACGACGTAGTTTTACGTACGAAAATATAGGGTATAATATCATTTCCCCCTTGGGAACATTCTTCTTCGAATGTTTACTTTTAGAGACTTTGGAAAAATTTTGCCAGAGTTTCCTCCGTACACTAGACTATAACCAACCTGCATGCAGCCAGAAAATATACTATGCATGCCACACGTGGCCAATGTCTATAAATAACAACACTTTGCCTCAGACAGTCGTAAATCATAAATACTGAAAGTCAGGGAATAAGAGCTTACCTGATGACCTACTAGCCTGAATAGAGTTATGATGTAACATCCCATCTCGATCCATATCTTCAGTTTGAAATAGGTGGGGGTATTTATACTTTATTTCTTCCTCCGTTTCCCATGTCATCTCTTCCACATTCTTGCTTCTCCATAAAACCTTCACAGAGGCTACCTCCTTATTTCGTAGCTTGCAGATTTGTCAGTCTAGGATGGCAACTGGAATTTCCTCATATGACAAGTCCTCCATAATCTGTACATCATCCGTGGGCACCACTATGGTAGGATCACCAATGCACTTCCGTAGCATAGATACGTGAAAAAATGGATGGACTAACTCCAGTTCTGAGGGCAATTCTAACTCATAAGCTACTTGGCCCACTCTCCAAATGATCCTATAAGGCCCAATATACCGTGGGCTAAGCTTGCCTTTCTTGCCAAACCTCATCACGCCCTTCATAGGTGATACCTTTAAGAATACCCAGTCATTAACCTCGAACTCTAAGTCTCGTCGCCGCACGTCAGAATATGACTTCTGACAAATCTGAGCTGTTAACAGTCGTTCCCGGATAAGCTTTACTTTCTCTACGGCCTGCTGAACTAGGTCTAGCCCATATAACCCACTTCTCCAACATCAAACCACCCTATCGGAGATCTGCACTTACGCCCATACAAAGCCTCGTACGGAGCCATCTGGATACTGGAGTGGTAACTGTTATTATATGCAAACTCGACAAGAGGTAGATGTTCATCCCAACTTCTTTTAAAATCCAACACACATGCTTGTAACATATCCTCGAGCGTCTGAATTGTGTGCTCGGCTTGCCCATCAGTTTGTGGATGAAACGGTGTGCTGAGATTCACCTAAGTCCCTAAACCTCTATGAAATGACCTCCAACAATGTGCTGTGAAATGGGCCCCACGGTCATATATAATAGATACTGGTACTCCGTGTAGCCGCACTATCTCCTTAATATATAACTTTGCATAATCTTTTGTTGTATATGTAGATCTGACCGGTAGGAAATGAGCCGATTTTGTGAGCCTATCGACTATCACCCATATAGAATCAAACTTACGATGAGAACGAGGTAAACCCGTGACAAAGTCCATGTTTACCGCCTCCCATTTCCACATCGGGATCTCTATAGTCTGCATTAGCCCTCCGGGCTTCTGATGCTCTGCCTTCACCTGTTGGCAACTAGGACACTGGGCGACAAACTCAGCAATGTTCTTCTTCATATCGTTCCACCAATATACATCCTTAATGTCATGATACATCTTCGTCGACCTGGGATGAATGAAGTACCACGAATAATGTGCCTCTGACATAATCCAGTCTCGTAGCCCTGCTACATCTGGAACACACAGACGACCCCTGTATCTGAGAACCCCATCTCCCTTGAGCTCTAACAACGACTTCTTCTACTGCGGAACTCACACTCTCAACTCGACCAACTCTGGGTCCTCGTACTGCCTTTCCTTCACTTCAGCTATGAGAGATAATTTTGCAGTATTTTGGAGTAAAACTCCACCATCGTCGGAATCTACTAACTGAACCCCTAAACAAGCCAATTGATGAATCTCTCTAGTTAATTGTATTTTCTCGGCCTTTATATGTGCTAAGCTACCCATAGATCGGTGACTTAAGGCGTCTGCTACAACATTAGCTTTCCCTGGATGGTAGAGAATGTTAACATCATAATCTTTCAATAACTCAAGCCATCGCCTCTGTCGCAAATTCAACTCTTTTTGCTTGAATATATATTGCAGACTTTTATGATATGTAAATACATCAATATGAACACCATATAAATAATGTTGTCATATCTTAAGTGCATGGACAACTGCAGCTAACTCGAGGTCGTGGGTTGGATAATTCTTCTCGTGCTTCCTTAACTGCCTTGAAGCATACGCAATTACCTTCCCATGTTGCATCAGGACACATCCTAATCCGACACCTGAGGCATCATAATATACGACATAACCCTCTGGACCCTCTGGAAGTATTAGAACTGGCGCTGAGGTCAACCTATTCTTAAGCTCTTGGAAACTCCGCTCGCAAGCTTCCGTCCACTGAAACTTAGTTGCTTTCTGCGTCAACTTCGTCAATGGTGCCGAAAGGGAAGAAAAATCCTCTACGAACCTCCGGTAGTATCCTGCTAAGCCTAGAAAGCTACGAACCTCTGTCGGAGTGGTAGGTCTAGGCCAAGATTTCACGACCTCAATCTTCTGAGTGTCTACCTTTATACCTTCA
>AWOL01S0022370.1:60225-88577 GCA_000715115.1 Nicotiana otophora | reverse complement strand
CCCTCTACGAACCTCCGATAGTATCCTGCTAAGCCTAGAAAGCTACGAACCTCTGTTGGAGTGGTAGGTCTAGGCCAAGATTTCACGGCCTCAATCTTCTGAGTGTCCACCTTTATCCCTTCATCTGATACAATATGCCCCAAGAATGCTACAGACTTCAACCAGAACTCACATTTAGAAAACTTAGCATACAACTTACGATCACGGAGGGTTTGGAGTACCGCTCGCAGGTGGTCCACATGCTCATCCTCTGAACTTGAATAGACCAGAATATCATCAATAAATACTATCACGAACAGATCTAAAAATGGCCGGAATAGGCAATTCATCAAGTCTATAAATACGTCCCGAACTCTGACCTAGTGGTATCCCGATCTCAAATCTATTTTTGAAAAGAATTTATCCCCCTGCAACTGATCAAACAAGTCATCTATCCTTGGAAGTGGATACTTATTCTTAATAGTTACCTTGTTCAGCTGCCTATAATCGATACACATCCTCAACGAGCCGTCTTTCTTCCATACAAAGAGTACCGGTACACTCCAAGGTGAGGTACTGGGCCTGATGAAACCTTTCTACATCAAACTTCCCCGCGACAAATGGGGTAATATATGATAAAGTAGATCCTGGATCTATCAAGGCATAAGCATCGTGAGAGCAAATGGTCAATATGCCTGTCACAACGTCTGGTGAAGACTCCTGGTCTTGTCGACCCGCTAAAGCATAGATACAGTTCTAATTAACACCTGAAGTGGAACCTCTACCTCTGACTCGACCTCTACCAGCCGAAAACTGAGACTCATGCCCTGAAGGATACACGGATATAGATGATCCTGTTGCTGAATTTGCTGGTTGTGCCATACCCCCAGAATCTCTATTTGGGCAATCTTGCATCATATGTTCCGAACGCCCACATGTATAACAAGCATCAGAACCTGCTCGGCATTGGCCCAAGTGTCATCTACCATAGATGTCACACTACGGCGGAAATGACCATGTCTGCCTTAAACCTCGTTGTCGCTGCAAACTGGATGCCCGTGAGCTCTGACCTGGTCCTGACTCAGTATATCAGTCATATCTGTAACCCTATAACTGAGGTAGAGGAGGCCTAGGTGGCCGTCTGAAGTACTGGGGCCTATAACTACCCTGAGATTGCTCCTGAGACCTGGGAAATCTCATCCTCTTACGCTACCCTTGCTCAATTCTCTCTGTACCATACTATCGATGCCTACCCCTTTCTATATTCTGAGCGAATGCCCGAATCTGGGAGATATCCATACTATCATGCAATGCAGCGATGACACATGCCTCAGTCAACTCTGGGGCTAACCCTAATATAAACCTGTGGATCCTGTCATGCATAGTAGAAACTATGGATGGTGCATATCTGGCTAATGAGTCAAAACGAAGACTATACTCTCAGACACTCATATTGCCCTGCTTGAGGGCTAAAAACTGATCAACCCGAGCATGTCGGATCTCCTGCGGTAAGTACTGGTCAAGGAAAGCATCTGAAAAATTCTCCCAACTAGCTGGAGGTGCATCACGTGCCCTGGACCTCTCCCATCCCTCATACCAAAGGATGGCTATATCTTGGAGTCAAAAAGCTGCTAGCTCAACTGCCTCATTCTCGGTGGCATACATAACCCAAAAGATCCTGTGAAGTTGATCTATGAAATCCTACAGGTCCTCCCTCTGATCTGTCCCTGTGAACTCTAGGGGACTGAAAGCAATAAACTCTCGGACCCTTGAACTCCCAGACCCTTCAGAAGATCCTGCACTAGCTGATGCCCTAGCTTGTTGCTGGGTAGCTACCAATTGTGTCAACAAATGCACCGCACTTCTCAAGTCCTGATCTGATGGAAGTGGAGGGGGAACTGGATGTGCGGTATCCCTAGGAATCTCCTCAGGCGGTGTAGGAGCCGGTAATGGCTGAGTAGGGGTCTCTCCTTGGGCCTCAAATTGGGACCCATCTACTGGGGGTACCCTGCTGGTCCCCTCACCTATTGTTGTATCTCCTCTCTGGCAATCCGTAGTCTTCCTAGTCACTGTCATCTATGTATGAAAACACCAACACGTAAGTTTAACTCAAATTTCCTATAACTCAGTTCTACAACACGATTTAGATTTGAAAGAAGTGTAACCAACTCCTAAATGTCCTGTAGTTCCCTGCTTATATAATGTGGTGCATAACACATCTATAAACAAGACCCTACTAGACACGGCTTGTAGACTCCCTAGGAGAGAACTGCTCTGATACCAAGTTTGTCACGCCCTGAACCTGAGAGCGAGACCGGCACCTGGTGCCTCACCAAACCTAGCGTACCAAATTGCGACTAAGGGACTCTGAACATATAATGCCATAATTTGGCCATGGGGCCACCTTGCAAGACAATTTGTGAAGCAAAATATAAAACTGAATGGAAACTAGTGCTGACTAAACATCAATATAAAGTTGGGCCGACAAGGCCGTCATAACTACTACAACTGACAAATCACCAAAATATACACACCATGCCTACAAGCCCAACATAGTACACTAACTGACAAGATATGTCTACAAGCCTCTACTGATGGATATATTGTGATCGGAATAGGGCCTAGACCTACCCATAACATATATACATACATACAGAAGATGTACACGAAAACCTAAACCCGATAACTCCGAAGGACGTGGAGCTTACCGATCAGGCTGAACTCTGAAAACACCTACTGAGGAGGTCTACCCGTCTATCTATATAAACCTGCATGCATAAAATGCAGCGTCCCCAGAAAAGGGACGTCAGTACAAAATAATGTACCGAGTATATAAGGCAATAACATAACTGAAAATCAAAACTGAACTGAAAATATAATAACTGAAAGTAACTGGGAGTCAAAGATGATCTGGAGATATACTTACTCGCTTGACTTCAAAACATAAACACGACTATCATACTAATAACATAACCTACTTATCATGTTAAACACCCTGGTCTCACCCCAAAAGTACATGCTATAACATTCCCAACTTGTCGACTTTCGACGAAACATTATTTTCTTCAATTCCTTTAGCTTCTGAACCTTCCAACCCTCTTTGTACTTGTTGTTCTTGATCTTCAATATTTGTAAATTACGAGGTAACTTGATTAACTTGTTTTATATATTTTTAAATAAGATCTAATTTTTTTGGGTCCTACGTTAGTTTCCTCACGACGTAGTTTTACGTACGAAAATATAGGGTGTAACAAGTAAACAGACCAATGTTTCCGAGAATGCTTTAAGGTTGAGACTATTTCCCTTTTCTCTATGGGGGAAAGCCTTGGACTGGTTAGAAAGATTGCCAAACCATTCTATCCATACATGGGATGAATTGGCGGAAAAATTCATTGCTTAGTTCTTTTCTCCCGGGCATATGGCTACTCTTAGAGACGGGATTCTAGCATTCAAACAAGAATCCAATGAGCCTTTGCATGAGATATGGGAGAGGTGCCGCAANTGCCTCCCCAATATCCTTGATTGTTGCCAACCCAATTGCCTTGGTTGCCTTGATTTTTCCAATTGCCTTGATTATTGTTATTATTCCAATTACTTTGATTTTTGGTACCACCACTCCAATTGCCTTGGTGGTTTTGATTGTTCCAATTTCCTTGATTTCCTTGAGACCGCCATTGTTGGTGATTCAGGCCTTGAGAGTTGTTCCTTTTCCCTTGGTAGTTATTCACATATTGCACTTCTTCCTCTTCCTCATTCTATGATTCGTCTTGGTTGAACCCACTATCATCTTGCACAAATCATTCCACACGGTTTTGCACTTGTTGACCCTTTTGCTTCACTTGTTCACCATCGTATTGACACCTTCTATTGCATTTACTTGCTTAGGACCTTGAACCTGTTAAAGTTGAGCTTTGGCCAATTGATTCATTGTAGTGGTCAACTCGGCAATTGCTTGCCCATGATCGTGCAATTCTTTGTGTAGGTGAATCATATTTGGATCGCCTTGAGGAATATTTGCTCTACTTTTCCATGCCGATGAAGTATCCGCCATTTCATCTAAGATTTCACAAGCTTCGACATATGGTGTTGTCATGAAATTTCCACCGGCAAGTTGGTTGACCATGCATTGATTGGTAGTATTGATACCCCTGTAGAAGGTTTGTTGAATCATAGCCTCGGTCATGTCATTATTCGGGCACTCTTTCACCATATTGCGGCACCTCTCCCATATCTCATGCAAAGGCTCATTGGATTCTTGTTTGAATGCTAGAATCCCGTCTCTAAGAGTAGCCATATGCCCGGGAGAAAAGAACTAAGCAATGAATTTTTCCGCCAATTCATCCCATGTATGGATAGAATGGTTTGGCAATCTTTCTAACCAGTCCAAGGCTTTCCCCCATAGAGAAAAGGGAAATAGTCTCAACCTTAAAGCATTCTCGGAAACATTGGTCTGTTTACTTGTTACACCCTATATTTTCGTACGTAAAACTACGTCGTGAGGAAACTAACGTAGGACCCAAAAAAATTAGATCTTATTTAAAAATATATAAGGCAATAACATAACTGAAAATCAAAACTGAACTGAAAATATAATAACTGAAAGTAACTGGGAGTCAAAGATGATCTGGAGATATACTTACTCGCTTGACTTCAAAACATAAACACGACTATCATACTAATAACATAACCTACTTATCATGTTAAACACCCTGGTCTCACCCCAAAAGTACATGCTATAACATTCCCAACTTGTCGACTTTCGACGAAACATTATTTTCTTCAATTCCTTTAGCTTCTGAACCTTCCAACCCTCTTTGTACTTGTTGTTCTTGATCTTCAATATTTGTAAATTACGAGGTAACTTGATTAACTTGTTTTATATATTTTTAAATAAGATCTAATTTTTTTGGGTCCTACGTTAGTTTCCTCACGACGTAGTTTTACGTACGAAAATATAGGGTGTAACAAGTAAACAGACCAATGTTTCCGAGAATGCTTTAAGGTTGAGACTATTTCCCTTTTCTCTATGGGGGAAAGCCTTGGACTGGTTAGAAAGATTGCCAAACCATTCTATCCATACATGGGATGAATTGGCGGAAAAATTCATTGCTTAGTTCTTTTCTCCCGGGCATATGGCTACTCTTAGAGACGGGATTCTAGCATTCAAACAAGAATCCAATGAGCCTTTGCATGAGATATGGGAGAGGTGCCGCAATATGGTGAAAGAGTGCCCGAATAATGACATGACCGAGGCTATGATTCAACAAACCTTCTACAGGGGTATCAATACTACCAATCAATGCATGGTCAACCAACTTGCCGGTGGAAATTTCATGACAACACCATATGTCGAAGCTTGTGAAATCTTAGATGAAATGGCGGATACTTCATCGGCATGGAAAAGTAGAGCAAATATTCCTCAAGGCGATCCAAATATGATTCACCTACACAAAGAATTGCACGATCATGGGCAAGCAATTGCCGAGTTGACCACTACAATGAATCAATTGGCCAAAGCTCAACTTTAACAGGTTCAAGGTCCTAAGCAAGTAAATGCAATAGAAGGTGTCAATACGATGGTGAACAAGTGAAGCAAAAGGGTCAACAAGTGCAAAACCGTGTGGAATGATTTGTGCAAGATGATAGTGGGTTCAACCAAGACGAATCATAGAATGAGGAAGAGGAAGAAGTGCAATATGTGAATAACTACCAAGGGAAAAGGAACAACTCTCAAGGCCTGAATCACCAACAATGGCGGTCTCAAGGAAATCAAGGAAATTGGAACAATCAAAACCACCAAGGCAATTGGAGTGGTGGTACCAAAAATCAAAGTAATTGGAATAATAACAATAATCAAGGCAATTGGAAAAATCAAGGCAACCAAGGCAATTGGGTTGGCAACAATCAAGGATATTGGGGAGGCAACAACCAAGGGGGTTGGAATGGTAACCAAGGGAATCGGGGGCCGGGCTCTCAAAGGCCCCTGATGTATCAACAACCAAACAACTCGCCTCCTTATTCGTATCAAGGTTATAGTTCTTCCAACAATGAGATGGGACGGAGCAAAAATATGTTTAAACAAATGATGGAGAAAAATGCCGACTCCGATGCTCAATTAGCCTCTCACAACACTTCAATCCGCAATTTGGAAGTTCAATTGGGGCAAATCTCGCAAGCTTTAAACACTCGTCATAAGTGGCACTACCTAGTGATATGGTGGTGAACCCGAAGGGTGGGAACAACACGGGACATGCCATGGCCGTAACAACAAGGAGTGGAAGAGGTGGAGATACAACTATCTCAAATCAAAGAAGAATTGTGGATGATGATGTAGTGGTTCAAGAAGATGAGATTCCAAGCAATGTGGTTCAAGCTAATGAAGAAGTAAGAATTGATATTGATGAGAATGTGGAGGAGACCCAAGAAGAAGTGAACCCGTCTAGGGAACACGTGATTGACATACCGGAACCGGTAGTGCAAAAGGTCAAGGCACCAATTCCAATGCCTCCTCCTCCATACCCTCAAAGTCTCGCCAAGAAAAATAGTGAGAACCAATTCAAGAAGTTTATTGACATGATGAAGAGCTTATCCATTAATGTGCCATTGGTTGAGGCGTTGGAACAAATGCCCCGTTATGCAAAGTTTATGAAATATTTGGTGACAAAGAAAAGATCAATGAATTATGGGACTATCAAGATGACACATCAAGTGAGTGTTATTGTGCACTCAATGGATCCAAAATTGGAAGATACCAGTGCTTTCATAATCCCTTGCACTATTGGAAGCACCGACTTTGCCAAAGCTATATGTGATATAAGGGTGAGTATCAACTTGATGCCCTACTCGGTGTTCAAAACTTTGGGAACTGGGCAACCAAGACCCACATCTATGAGGTTACAAATGGAGGATCATACTATTAAGAGACCATTGGGTATTATTGATGATGTGTTAGTCCGTGTTGATAAGTTCATCCTTCCGGCGGACTTTGTGATTCTTGATTGCGAAGTGGACTATGAGGTGCCTATTATCTTGGGTAGACCTTTCCTTGCTACGGGGAAGGCTCTTGTTGATGTGGAAGCCGGTGAGCTCACCTTTCAGGTGGGCGATGAAAAGGTGGTTTTTCATGTGTGCAAATCTATGAGGCAACCGAATAGCAACGAAGTTTGTTCGTTTGTGGACTTAGTGACCGAGGTAATTGTTGATGATGCTAGTGCAATGATGATTGTTGATGATACTTTGGAAGCTATATTGCTTAATCATGATGATGATGAGAAGGATGGCTATGTGGAATGTGTAAATGCATTACAAGGAATGGAGTCGTATACTTATGAACCCCGAAAATTGTCCTTAGATGTTGAGAACCGGAAGACTCCTCTAACAAAGCCCTCAATCGAGGAACCTCCCACTTTGGAGTTAAAGCCATTACCTTCACATCTTAGGTATGAGTTTCTTGGCCCATGTTCTACTTTACCTATTATTCTTTCCTCTTGCTTAAGTAACGTGCAGGTAGATTCTACTTTGGCGGTGCTCCAAAAGAGGAAGAAATCTATAGGATGGACATTGGCGGATATTCGGGGTATCCGCCTTTTGTATGCACAAGATTATTTTGGAGGAGGACGCCAAACCCTCCGTTGAACATCAAAGAAGATTAAATGAAGCAACGTAAGAGGTAGTGAAGAAGGGGATCATAAAGTGGTTGGATGCCGGGGTAGTTTACCCCATTTCCGATAGCTCGTGGACCTCTCCGGTGCAATGTGTCCCAAAGAAAGGGGCATGACTGTGGTCACTAATGATAAGAATGAATTGATTCCTACAATAACGGTGACTGGGTGGAGAGTGTGCATGGACTAGCGGAAGCTCAACAAAGTCACTCGGAAAGATCATTTTCCACTTTCATTTCTTGATCAAATGCTTGATCGGTTGGCCGGACATGCTTTTTATTGTTTCCTTGATGGATAATCCGGCTACAATCAAATTCTTATTGGTCCCTAGGACTAAGAGAAGACTACTTTCACTTGTCCCTATGGTGCTTTTGCATTCTCACGGATGCCATTTGGGATATACAATGCACCAGCCACTTTTCAACAGTGTATGATGGCCATCTTCACCGGTATGGTAGAGGATTTTCTTGAGGTCTTCATGGATGACTTTTTTGTGGTGGGGAATTCTTTTGATGAGTACTTGGACAATTTGGACAAGGTATTGGCAAGATGTGAGGAAACAAACTTGGTTTTGAATTGGGAAAAATGCCGCTTCATGGTTGAGGAAGGCATAGTCCTCGGCCACAAAATTTTAAAGCATAGTATTCAGGTCGATATGGCCAAAATTGATGTGATCTCCAAACTCCCTCCCCTACATCCGTGAAGGGAGTGAGGAGCTTTTTGGTTCATGCGGGGTTCTAACACCTTGTGCAAACTTTTGGAGATGGATACCAAGTTCCATTTCAACGAAGATTGTATGAAGGCATTCGAATTGCTCAAGTTTAAGTTTACTACTACTCATATTATCACCGCATCAGATTGGATCTTACCTTTTGAGCTCATGTGTGATGCAAGTGATGTAGCGGTTGGAGCGGTGTTAGGGCAATGTATCAACAAAATCTTCCATCCGGTCTACTATGCTAGTAAGACCATGAGTGATGCCCAAGTCAACTACACAGTGACCGAAAAAGAGCTCCTTGCTATTGTTTTTGCTATGGAGAAGTTCCGCCCGTACTTTATGGGTACAAAGGTGATTGTTCATACCGACCATGCGGCGCTTCGATATTTAATGAGCAAGAAAGAGTCAAAAGCAAGACTAATGCGGTGGGTGCTTCTTTTGCAAGAGTTTGATATAGAGATTCAAGACCGCAAAGGTAGTGAAAATCAAGTGGCGGACCACTTGTCTCGCTTGGAGGAGGAGGGGAGGCCACATGATGGCCTTGAGATAAATGATTCATTTCCCGACGAGAAGCTCCTAGCCATTTCTATGACCGGGATGCCATGGTTCGCCGACTTAGCCAATTATCCTGTGAGTGGCATTGTACCGAATACGTTCTCTTCAAACCAAAGGAAGAAGCTCAAACGGGATTGCCTTGACTATTATTGGGATGAGCCTTATCTCTTTCGGATTTGTACCAATGATGTGATTCGACGATGTGTATCGGAGGAGGAACAAATGGAAATTCTTGAGGCTTGCCACTCTTCGCCATATGGTGGTTACCATGGTGGAGCTAGAACGGCAACAAAAGTGTTGAGTTGTGGATTCTATTGGCCTACTCTTTACAAGGAAGATAGCGATCTCATCAAGCGTTGTGATGAATGTCAAACGACCTGTGGGATTTCTAAGAAGAATGAAATGCCCCTCACCACCATCTTGGAGATTGACATTTTTGATGTGTGGGGCATTGATTTCATGGGTCCATTCGTGAGCTCTTATGGGAACACTTACATATTGGTAGATGTGGATTATGTGTCAAAATGGGTTGAAGGCGTAGCTTTACCCAACAATGAATCTCGAAGTGTGGTGGCATTTTTGAAAAACAACATCTTCACAAGATTTGGTACTCCAAGGTCCATTATTAGTGATGGGGGGTCGCATTTTTGTAACAAAGCTTTTGATACCTTACTCACAAAGTATGGTGTCAATCACAAAGTGTCGACTCCCTATCATCCTCAAGCAAGTGGGCAAGTCGAAGTCTCCAACCGGGAGATCAAGAGTATTTTGTCGAAGACTGTGAATGCCAACCGGATGAATTGGTCAAAGAAACTTGATGATGCTCTTTGGGCTTATAGGACGGCTTACAAAACACCGATTGGTATGTATCCATATCGGTTAATGTTCGGGAAAGCTTGTCACCTACCAGTGGAACTTGAGCACAAGGATACGTGGGAATTGAAGAAGCTTAATCTTGAATGAGATGTCGCCACCAACTTAAGGGTGACACAATTGAATGAGCTTGATGAATTCCGGTTCCATGCATATTCAAGTTCGTCCTTGTACAAGGACAAGATGAAGTACCTCCATAACAAGTACATCCGGAACAAGGAGTTCAAAGAAGGAGATCTTGTGCTATTGTTCAATTCTCGGTTGCGGATGTTTTAGGGAAAGTTGAAATCCAAGTGGAGTGGTCCATTTGAGGTTGTGCATGTGACACCCTTTGGTACATTAGACTTGAAGAACGAGAAGGATGAAGTGTTTCGAGTCAATGGTCACTGGGTGAAATATTATCTTGGAAAAATTGATGATGGCCACATTGTGGCATTGATTCATTTCAAGTGATTGATGGTAACTTGCGTGGTGCCGCGACGTTTAATCAGACGCTTCTTAGGAGACAACCCATGTACCTTTTTCTTTTTCTTTCTCATTAGATAGGCTTTGTTTTGTGCTAACTAGTTTTGAAGTGTATGCAGGAATGGATGTGTATTGCAGGGACTGTGTCAAAATTTGGCTAAGTGTTGAAAGAGTGCGGACCACACATTAATTATGCGGACCGCACAATTCTAAAGTCAGCAGCAGAAATCACTCTGCGGCCGCACAATTCTGTGTGCGGTCGCATAACTGGAAGGCCAAAATTGCAAGTTCTCTGAAGTTGGCCTGTCAAAATTCATAGCCAATCTGCGGCCACACACAAAATTGTGCGATCTGCACAAATTCTGCGGCCACACTCACTTTTATGCGGACCGCAAAGTTGCTTCAAGGTCCAGGTGAAGAGTGTGGTCCGTACTCAAAATTGTGCGACCGTACTCGCCTGAGGTTTGGGGCAACATGGTTAACCTATATATAAAACCTCAAGGCACTATTCACAACTTTACCACTCTGAGTTCTTGAACCCTAAGCAAACACAGTGCGCGATCAATTAGTTCACAATCTTGCTTCATTTCATCAGTGTAGATTCTTATCTGCATCCTTCATAACTGGTCTGTTCATTATATCTTTAGATTTTGAAATTTCTTTTAGTTTTTGTTCTTTTGTGGTAGAGTCATTGTTAGACCGAAAATGTCAATTGTTAGTCATGGGTGCTTAAAATCATGTGGGTAGTTTTATATATATTCATTAGGGACTGGGTAGACCATTAATTATGTTATTTTGTGCATGCCATATTTAAATTGTAAAAGATTGCATGAACCCTAACCTTACTGTCGTAAATGTTCAAATTGTGCGGCCGCACACAAATTTGTGCGGTCCGCAGACCACTTGAATAGGGCAAATATTATGCTTGAAAAGTGTGAACCGCACTCAAAATTGTGCGGTCAGCAGAAAAATTGTGTGGCTGCCTAAAGCTTTGTGCGATCGCACTCTTGAACTTCAGAGAATCAGTATCTCAAGATTGGTCTTGTGCGGCCGTACTCAAAATTATGCGGTCCGCACATCAAGATGTGCGGCCGCACTCATAATTATGTGGTCAGCACTATCTCCTTTGATGACCGTTGTGCTGCATTGTTCTGCAAATGTTTGAATTATTTGAACTCAACTGACCTATGTACCTTGTATTGCAGACAATGGTTAGATCACGTGATGGAAGCGATACATCAAAAGGGAGAGGTGAATTCTCCCGAGGCAGAGGAAAATGCACTCGCCCTTTGCGAGTGCAAGCGAAGCCTATTGCTAAAAAGCCAACCATAGGGAGAGGAAGGGCCACTGAGCCCTCAGAATCTAGTTCCTATGCCCCATCCAGGGAAGCCTCCGAGGGTCATTCAATGGAGGTCCAACCTGAGGCCCAATCCCAACCATCCCAACCTACCAGGTGTTATCAATTGCGTGACGAACCTACATCTAGTTCTTCTGGGGGTTCTAATGTAGGAAACAGGGTTCCGAGCCCTCCTCTACACCTACTCCTCCGGCAACAGTAGCTATTATTGTCGATGATGATGATGTCTCGGATGATGGTAGGGGGGGGGATGCTCGAGTGGGCGGCCTTGAGAGGTCAAAGAGAAAAGAAATATGGGAGGATCAGTTCGTGAGCTTGACAACCTTCAAAAGGTTTCAGGAATTATGGCCCCAGAGGTCGCTCACACTTGAGCGACAATTCTTAATGAAGTATTTGGATATTCATAATCCAAATGTCGTTAGACAGTTTCACGAGTGCAAGGGGTGGAAGTGGTTCACCCATAGTGTCATCAATGCAAATGAGAACTTGGTCAGGGAGTTCTACACCAATGTGGCTTACATCAAGAAGGGGACAAAAGTGACAAAGGTGAGACATTTGAAAGTCCGCTTCGACGCCTGCTCTTTGAACACTTATGCGGGATTCGAAGAAGTGGAGGTAGTCCAGTACCTAGAGAAGTTGGCTCTGGGTGATGCAGCTCGCCCTTGGCTAGCTGAGATTTTGGCTGCGCGAGGACCATCACCATCATGGATTACAGCAGGAGTTCCTATCCTCCGGGCTACCCTTAATTTTGAAGCTAAAGGGTGGCAAACCTTTGTGTGTAGCCGGGTTGATCCGAGTTTGAATGAGAACAACCTCCCACTTCCCCGGGCAGTTCTGGTAGCTTCTATTATGGTGGGGTACCCGATAAATATGGGTGCCATCATGTCAACCAACATCACATTGGCGGTCCGAAAAAGTAAAAATTCCTACCCTTATCCAAACACCCTCACAGAGTATTTCAATGATGCCAAGGTGGAGCCGAGGCCATATCACACAAAAGTAAAGGCCAAGAAGCCTTTCTCAGGACAAGAAGCCTTTCTCATGGTACCACCTGCAGGGTTCTAATAACCCAAAGTTCAAGGGTAAGGTCACTACCACCATTGGCTAGTCTGACGAGCCATCGGTGGTGGGTTCTAAATCGGTTCGTGAGCTTGACAACCTTCAACAGGTTTCAGGAATTATGGCCCCAGAGATCTCTCACACTTGAGCGACAATTCTTAATAAAGTATTTGGATATTCATAATCCAAATGTCCTTAGACAGTTTCACGAGTGCAAGGGGTGGAAGTGGTTCACCCATAGTGTCATCGATGCAAATGAGCACTTGGTCAGGGAGTTCTACACCAATATGGCTCACATCAAGAAGGGGACAAAAGTGACAAAGGTGAGACATTTGAAAGTCTGCTTCGACGCATGCTCTTTGAGCACTTATGTGGGATTCGAAGAAGTAGAGGCAGTCCAGTACCTAGAGAAGTTGGCTCTGGGTGATGCAGCTCGCCCTTGGCTAGCTGAGATTTTGGCCACCCGAGGACCATCACCACCATGGATTACAATAGGAGTTCCTATCCTCCGGGCTACCATCAATTTTGAAGCTAAAGGGTGGCAAACCTTTGTGTGTAGCCGGGTTGATCCGAGTTTGAATGAGAACAACCTCCCACTTCCCCGGGCAGTTCTGGTGGCTTCTATTATGGTGAGGTACTCGATCAATGTGGGTGCCATCATGTCAACCAACATCACATTGGCGGTCCGAAAAAGTGAAAAGTCCTACCCTTATCCAAACACCCTCACAGAGTATTTCAATGATGCCAAGGTGGAGCCGAGGCCATATCACACAAAAGTAAAGGCCAAGAAGCCTTTCTCATAGTACCACCTGCAGGGTGCTAATAACCCAAAGTTCAAGGGTAAGGTCACTACTACTATTGGCCAGTCTGACGAGCCATCATTGGTGGGTTATGAGGTTGCTGCTGAGCCATCTACAGCTCCCATGCATTCCATAGCAGCCATGCCTTCCACCGGGACAGCAAAAATGCCACCACCTTCATCTTCTAGGGCATTAGTTGCAGTACCAGTGCCAGCCTCATCCACTTATCCTCTGACTGCGCTGCGAGTCTCCCAGATGTTGGCGAGCCTCAACAACTGGATGCAGACAACCACTTCTAAGCTATCTGACATATCCATTACTATTGCAGCACAATCCTCTACCCCATCAGCACCATAGGTCCCTCCGCCAGTAGAGAAAATATTGAAGAAGATTCTGGACAACCAAAAGACTATTATGGATACACTGGTGGCTCACATGGGTGCTATTGAGGAGTTGACCAAGTAGGTGAAGAAGATGAGGAAATCCCAGGATTCAAAGAAAGCAGCGAAGAGTTTGAGAAAGGAGGTGACAAAGATAGCAACAGCAGGTGATTTGCCTTTTGACCTACTGATAGATACAAATCCATCAGTACCAGCTGACCCAGCGGCACCATCAGCAAAGGCACCAGCTGGCCAGTCTGACAAGCCAGATCTTACTGCCCCCACTGCTCAGGAGATGCTTCAGATGCTCACCAACCCTGTTGTCCCTCCGCTCGGTGATGATGAGATACAGTTGGAGGAGACTGAGGGTGGTGATGCTGCCAGTCACCCTGAGAACACATAGGGAATTTTCTTTACTCTCTATCCTCTTTTTTATTTTTTGATTGTGCTAAGCATTGAGGACAATGCTTGTTCTTATTCTGGGGAGTGGTCTATTTTGGTTCATTTTGGATGACTGTGATACATTTTGATGGCATTTGATTGCTTTTGGGCGTGTAATAACTTTAATACTATTTTTCTTTTGTTTTTCTTTCTCCCTCATTATGTATGTATTCATTCCTCGTGTATATATTCTATTCCTCTCGGTTTGTATATTCATTTGCCTTACTTTCAGTAGTTTATTTCATAGCTTCTTCATTTTGTTTTCTTAATAGTATAGTTTCTTAGTTACTTTATTAGCTTCTTTTTGATTTGTTAGCTTCTTTTTCTATTTTAGTGAATAATAAGCCTTTAATTTTCTTAATGCTACGGTTCTTTCCAAAGGTGGGTCTTGTGTGAACCGGATGACTCTTTCCAAACGATGGATGGCGTGACAACCTTCTTAAGGGACCGAGTTAATTTTTGATGATTAGGTAGAAACAAGTAGTATTAATGAAGAAATAAGGGTCAAGTATGCTTCACTTGGTACCAACACACTTAACTACGCGCTTATGGTTAAAAATAAGTTTTTGTAAAGAAGTAGCCCTAGATAGTGACCTTGTGACTCTTGCGTTGACTTAGGCAATCATCGAATGATTTAGTTGAACCATTAGCGATTTTCAATCTTGAATGCGGTTGTTGTGGGCCCTAGATTCTATTCTCTTTGACAATCCGGTTGTGTGAGAGGTGAGGTATTTTGTTACAGGTCCAAGTACCCGTGCGAGTGATCTAGAACTTGCCCCGAATGTGTTTCTAGGCAAAATTCTAAATTAGCCTGGCTTGAGAAGTGATTGTAGGCTTTCCTTGATCCGTTTTGAAACCTTCCATGGCCCACTAATGATATCATCATTAGTAAACCCTTTTGAGCCTAAAGCCTTTTTATTCGATAACCACATTACAAGCCTTTACCCGTTTTATAGTAACTCTCTCTTGGCACCCGAACTTTCTTTAGTACTCATGTGATTCAAATGGAAAAAATATAAGTTTGGAGGAGAGACTAGGAGTTTAAAGATAGTATCAAGGCACAAAAAGAGAAAATAAATGAAGAAGAGGAAAGGCAAAGAAAAAAAGAAAGGAAGAACAAAAGAAAAACACAAAAAGAAAGTGAATAGTGTAAAAGGGTTGAAAAGATGCAAAAGAAAACAAAAGTTCAAAGCATGGAGATAAAAAAGAAGGAAAGTATGAATAGCATGATAAAGAAAGAGTGATGTCAAGTCTCTCTAATTCCCCTAAGGGAAAAGAAAATGACTCAAAGAGTCGGCAAAGTAAGAGCCAAAAAGAGAATATGAAGTGCTAAAGGAAAGATGAACCAATTCTATTCTGATATTTCCCTCCTTAGTCCAAAATCCTTCATTACATGCCAAAAAAGTCCTACGTGATTTCAAGTCGGCTTAAATTAGTGGTGATCTACATGAGGGGCAAGCATATGGTACTTAGAGCCGGGCTTGTGACATTCTTTTGAGAGTAATGAGTGAATCTTTCTCGAGTCATTGAATTGGATTCTTCATTCGTAAGTAAGATGAGCTTCCGAAGAGTATAGGAGGAGGAGTTTGGGATCCACAATGACCTACATGAAAGTACGAGCTTCCTTGATGAACAAATTCAACCCTTGATGCTCAAGCGTCACATTAGAGCCATTTGTGCTTTAACATTCAAATCATAAGCTTGATGATGATTCATGAGCGTGTGGGTAATTGTTGGTCCCAATTGATTTGTGTTTGATTCAACTTAGGCCAGCTGAAACAACCCTTTTCTAGTGGAGGTGGGAAATTGCCTTAATTGCTTGAGGACAAGCAAAAGCTTAAGTTTGTGGGAGTTGATAAGTACGAATTTTGACCGCTTATTTGCTCTCTTTTACTTACGTTTTAGCTAAAAAATGCTTAAAGATATTCCCGAGAACTAATGAAATGTGCTTTCTTGCAGGAATATTAGAAACGAGCCAAAGAAGTGAAAATTAACTCAAAAAAGAGTAAAATTGGACAAGAACAAAACAAGGTAAAAAGGCTACAGTGCGGACCGCACAATACTGTGTGCAGCCGCAAACTCTAAAGATGCACTGATAGAATTTCTTCACAGAGTGCGGACCGTACAATTATTGTGTGACCGCATATGACTAGATTCAGAGACTTGTAGTTTGGGAGCTTAAAGATGTGAGGACCGCACTATTATTGTGCGGCCGCATGATACCAAAATGCGGCCGCACTTATAAATGTGCGGTCCATAGAATGAAGCCCAGATCCAGTCCAAGAGAAAGAGTGCGGCCACACTCAGAAATGTATGGTCCGCACAATTAAAGGACGTGCGGCCGCATCTCACTTTTATGCGACCGCAGAAAGACAACCTGACCAGTCAATCTCAAAGTGTGGACCGCATACATAATTGTATGGTCGCACAACCTTCGCAGGGGCAATTTTGTCAGATATTTTTAACTGGGTATAAATAGATATTTTTACCATTTTCAACCATGTAAATTTTATTCATCAACCTCTTGAAGTGTTGCACCCGACTGTTGCATCCTGGCCATTTGACGCTTGGGGATTGGATGTTGTTGGACCACTGCCAAAGTCCTCAGGCGGGCACCTATACATCTTGGCTGCAACTGACTACTTATCAAAATGGGCTGAAGCTGTTGTTCTTAAGGAAGTAAAGAAGAAAAATGTTGCAAGTTTCATCCGAGTAAACATTATCTATCACTTTGGCATTCCTCGCTACATAATAACGGATAATGGCAAGCCGTTCGATAATAGGTTGATAAACAAGATTTGTGAACTCTTTGGCTTCAAGCAACGTAACTCTTCTATGTACAATGCTGCCGCCAATGGTCTAGCCGAGGCATTCAACAAGACTCTATGCAACTTGTTAAAGAAAGTCATTTCCAAATCCAAACGAGATTGGCATGACCGTATGGAAGAAGCTCTGGAGGCATATAGGACAACTCATCGCATGCCGACACAAGCGACCCCTTATGCACTTGTTTATGGAGTCGAAGCCGTCTTGCCACTCAAGCGTCAAATATATTCATTACAATTTGCTATTCAAGAAGGGATCACTGATGAAGAAAATGCTCGACTTCGATTAGCAGAGTTGGAGGCTCTTGATAGAAGAGGTTGGAAGCTCAACAGAGTCTTGAATGTTATCAAGCTCGATCGTCTCGCTCCTTCAATAAAAGAGTTCGTCCAAGATCCTTTCAAGTAGGAGATCAAGTCCTTGCCGTACGAAGACCCATTATTACTTCCCATAAACCTGTAGGGAAGTTCACTTCAAAATGGGATGGGCCATATGTCGTGCAAGAAGCTTATTCAAATGGGGCTTACAAGCTAGTTGATGCAGATGACATGAGAATCGGCCCTATCAATGGCAAGTTCTTGAAGAAGTATTATCCTTGAATCAGCAACGCTCCTTGACGCATGAGCCTAAACTGCATATTCCTACCCTCTTGGCTCACATGAGTCTAAACTGTGTACAGCCCATACAAAAAAAGTCCACTAGGTTGAAAACCTCGAAAGAGGCGGCCTAGGAAAACGTTAGGACATAAAAAATTAAAATTAAAATCACCCATTCTGAACTACGGTATGACTTGATCCTCTTTACCGAGGTACGTAGGAAGCTTAGAGTTTTATTCTGAGTTCAGTCGCATAAGTTCAAAAGATACCTAATCCCCCAATCGTTGTCCAAATGAAGTACGATAGAATGTAATCCATTCAATCAACACTTTAAAATCGAGCTGAGATACCATTCTTCTGTTAAACTTTGGATCCCATTTGGTTGAAAGGGGGCAAGGCTCTGTGGTAAATTGGTATCTTCAATGGAATGATTTTAGTCTTTTAGGAGGCTACTAAGTTTTTGCATTGAAGCCCGGAGATTCACTATGTCTTCAAGTTCACCAAATCTTTAAGTCCTCCGGTCTTCAAGTTCGCCGCTCTTCAAGTTGAAATATTTAAATCGTCCAAGTCTCCAAGTTGAAGTCTTCAAGTCCATCGGTCTTCAAGTTGAAGTCTTCAAGTTCGCTGCTCTTCAAGTTGAAATATTTAAATCGTCCAAGTCTCCAAGTTGAAGTCTTCAAGTCCATCGGTCTTCAAGTTGAAGTCTTCAAGT
Source organism: Nicotiana otophora (assembly GCA_000715115.1). Lineage (NCBI taxonomy): Eukaryota > Viridiplantae > Streptophyta > Magnoliopsida > Solanales > Solanaceae > Nicotiana > Nicotiana otophora. The sequence continues at coordinate 70,158 of AWOL01S0022370.1, read as the reverse complement.
TCGCTGCTCTTCAAGTTGAAATATTTAAGCCTTCCAAGTCTCCAAGTTGAAGTATTCAAATCCGTCGGTCTTCAAGTTGAATTATTTAAGTCCTCCAAATCTTCAAGTTGAAGTATTCAAGCCTTCTAATCTTTTAAGTTGAAGTTTAAAAGTCCATCACTCTTCAAGTTAAAGTCTGCGAAGTCCGCCAAATCTTCAAAGTTCACCAAGTGTTCGAGTTGAGACTTTCTAATTTTCCAATTTTAAGGTGGACATTTAAGTCCCTTTGCACCTTAAGTTGGCCTCTTCATGCGTTTGTCCTTAAAAGGAACTATAACTTTCCAATCTTAACGTGGACATGTAAGTCCCTTGGCACCTTAAGTTGGCCTCTTTATGAATTCTTCCTTCTATATGCTGCCATGGATTTGTCCTCCCATATGATGTTTGAGGATTTGTCCATCTATTTGTTGCCATGGACTTGTACTTCGATATGCCATATGAACCTTTGCATCCTGAAATGGTCTCCGTTTTTTTTTTGGATAAAGATGAGTATCCATCCCTTCACACCCTGAGAGTAATCTCTCTGATAGTCGGGTCACCTCGAGTAATCTCTCCGATAGTCAGTCCACCTTGAGATGAATCTTTCCGATAGTCGAGCCACATTGAGAGTAATTTCTTCGATAGTCGAGCCACATTGAAAGTAATCTCTCAAATAGTCGAGCCACATTGAGAGTAATCTCTCTGATAGTTGGGACAGAATGGGTATCCAGCCCTTCACACCCAAAGTTATCCCTCTGGTTTGCGGGCGGGGATGTGTGTTCATCCCTTCACACCCTAAGATCACCTTCTTCATGCATGGATCAACCCTTGAATAAGAACTTGCCCGCCTCTATTTGACCTACAATAAAAGGGCTAGGAAAAAAAATAACAAAGAGAAAAAAAAAGGCACATAAATATAAGTTACCATGGCAGTAGTGCTTCATAATCGTCAAAGATGCAAATTCAAAATAACTTCCTGATGCCGCAGGTTTATGCTAAATAAACATGAGCGCATGACTTTATATAGGTGCTGAAAAGTGGCGTTGAAGATCGTTTTGCCGATATGGGACTAGTGCTAAGGCGGCAGCGACAATTTGTCTCCTAAAGGGATTTAGTCAATGGCTACTTCAAGTTCAAGTGGGATTTAGAGACTATCAAACACTTCTTATATGCTTGGTAATGTGCGGACGACGACATTCCTGTATGAATAGGAGTCCTCCGACCATGGATGGCCACGTAAAGAATTGCTATGTCAGATGAAACTTTTCTTTAATGCAAAGAATGGAAAAAAGTTTACGTTAATGCAAAGAATGCAAAGAATGGAATTTAATGTGGAAAAAAGTTTCATGAATACTTTGTCCTACGAGATGACTGATGGTTTGGTCATTATGTATATTTATACATGCCATTAGTAACATGGAAATTTTTTTCTTAACTCGAGGGAAGTAAAGATTCAATTCGGGATAAATTTTAAGAGGACAAATATGTCTATTATGTGTACTTCAAGCCTAATCTTTGAGTCTTAATTAGTCTACACTCATGATAAGTCTTGAAGCAGAGGGCATTTGTAGGCATACAAAATTTATTGAATTTAAATTTAATAAAATAATTTAGACTATATTTTAAATATATTAGTCCAAATAAATATTATGGCTAATTTAAGTGGATCAATTACTTAAGTCCAATAATATTGACTGGGCTAGCCCATTTAGTTGGTGCCACGTGTCAAATGACGTGGCATTCCAAGTCAAACGGAAGAGCCAATAGGATCGTGCCACATGTCAAAATGACAAGACATGCCAAGTCAAATTAAATGGCCAATGAAACTGTGCCATACGTGCAAGTGACATTTCTGGCCAATCAAGTGCGGCGTTGTCACACTTCAATTTGATTGGCCGGGGAAGAGTTTGTTCTTATCGTAACTCTTACCTTTCACAACTATAAATAGGGGTCTACATAAACCAAAAAAGACACAAGAAGTTATAACAAGAAGTAAGAAAGAGCTCGTAGATCAAACGCTGCAAATTCCTTCACAAGTTTCAAGCAATCAAGTCCAAGTCCAAGCAATCAAGTTCAAGCTCAAGAACGAAGAGCAAATCAAGTTCAAGCTCAAGAACGAATCAAGATCAAGCTCAAATGCCCTTGAATTTATTTACTATTGGAAAAGTAGAATCAGAGGAACCATAGAGATTGTAACACTCAAATATTTGAAATCAAATACTACGATTGTTACAATATTTTTCGGTCTTGATTTTATTTTCTCGACACAATTTATTGAATACAGAAACCAGACACCATAAATATAGTTTCAGAATTGATCTTTCTTTGAAACAGGAAACCAAAAGAAATTGATACATTACACGCATAAAACCTAGAAAACTTAATGGCACCATATAATCAACATTAGTTAGTAGACAGTCAGGATAAGATATAAGATAAGACTTTGTATTTCCGTAAGCATATTACTTTTTTGCTTGTGCTATTTGTGGCGTCATATATTTCTTCCTACATTCCAAACGATATAATTCTTTGACAATTCAGAAAAAGTGATTCATAATAGTCAGAGCATAATGACCTGGCCACCTTCTTGCACCTATGATTCTGTTCAGTGTTCTATATGAAGCTTTGACTTAGTTATCCATCATGAAGTATTCCGTGAAAAAAGGTCAGATGATACATCTCGCAATTCTTAAGAGGTGTAACTAAGATTACAATAATAAATTGACTTTGAGTTTCTTAAAAACGTGACATTGAGGTTTTCTTAGTGCAGATTAAAACGTGGTTTTGTTTTTCACAATTCATTGGCTGACAAGAACTTTATATAAGAACGTGACTTTTCATTACAATTACAAGTCACCAATAATTAATATTTGAACTAAAACGGTTAGTTGCAAAATTGGAGGGTCACAGCTTTTCTGGAAAGACAAATCAAATTTAAATATTAATATCATTTAAACATTATTATTAAATAATAGTACTTATTTAGAATTAACAAATTTAAGTTATTTAGAAGGACATTTTAGTAATTTAACTTTGACTTTTGGGGTTCCCACTTTTATAATAATATAGATATAGGTATAGATGTGGTACTTGCACCTGATGATTGCACGTGAAAACCCTAAAATTTCAATATTGTTTTTCTTTTCCTCTTTTCTTTTATTCTCTTTCTTGTTTACTTCTCTTTTATTACTCCATCCACCATTTTCATACCCCATGTTTGACCAAAAAATATAAATCTTGGTTCAAATAATTAAGTATGTGTAATTAAGAGTTAATCTTAGTTAGCAATAGTATCCCTAGATGGAGTTTTCAAAGATGCAATAAATGTGGATGGGTCCGGTCAGGCAATGGCAACAATATATAATAATTGTTCTAGAAGGCAAAAGCAATAATGTAGCATTCAAAAATAATAAATAGGATTAAATGACGTTTAAGTAAATAAGGGGAATGATTCACCCAATAAAGGATGGAATATGTGGATGTTCCTCCTGACAATGATGAATGACAAACAAATCCTTGAATCCTTTAAGTTATTCTCGGATCTGATGGAAAAGTATAGACAAGAATCTTAGTGAAAAGGTGGTGTTTGTATCTTAGCAAGAGAGAGAGAATCTTTTAGTCAAAGTGTGTTCTTTACAAATGAATATCACATGCCCCTATCATTGTCACTTTTTTCTATATATATGAGACATGTTCTTAAGAAACCATAATAGTACAAGTGCAGAGAATATCCACTAGAATATTCTCTTTTAATATCCTATCCGATCCTGGGGCTTTCCGATCAGTGATGACGGTGAAAGAATTGGAAGAACTCAGGGCTAAATTCAATATTCCCAACCATGTTGAGTTGATTCCGGAGGGGTGGGATGCCGTGCAGATTCACCATCCTGGGTACTGCGCCTTCTACGCCTACCCATTCCAAGTCGGCTACACTCTCCCTCTTCTTCCGTTGGCGGAAGAATTCTGCCGTTATTACGGTGTTTGCCCGGCTTAGGACGCGTCGTACGTTTACAAACTTATACGGATGCTCACCAAATTTGCCGAGCTAGCCGGGGTCGAACTGACGCTTCGGCATTTGATACATCTCTTCGCCCCTAGCTTTTATAAGGGGACGATGGTAAGTCTTCGCCACCGAGGGGGTAAGTGCTTGGTGGTGAAGATGGATGACAAGGCCAACTGCCAATTCTGGTTCAATTTCTTCTTCATCAAAACCGAAGACGTGGTGGCCAATGTCGGCGGTTTCCCTGAGACTTAGAATTATACTCGTAAGTATTCAATCTCCTTGTAGGTATTTGATTTTTTCCTTATGCCCGACTGTGGGTTTTGACTTCTCATCCCTTACTCGTGTAGCCAAGACTTCGCCACTCCTTCGGCCGCTGACATTTCCGATTGGGTTGGTCGACTTCTTCCTCATATTGTAGGGATTCGTGAGTGGTCGGGTTTCTTAAAGAAGTTTGGACCTGCTCCCCTTTCAACTGGTAAGTTGCTCTTATTATTGACATCTCGGGTTTCTCTTCCTTTTGTTCACCTTTCTTGACTTTCCTCTCTCCTCGTGTTTTTCTCAGCTTCGGCCAGGGGATCTTCAAGGAGGTCTAGAGCTCTCGCACCCTCATTCCGTAAGAAAAAAGCTACTGCGTCCTAAGCTCCTGACCTTCTATGACTGCGACTGGTCCTGTTCGTACCTAAGTCCCTCCTATTGCTGCGTCTGTGTCTATTCCTTCTTTAACTGTGGAGACTTCGACCGCAGAGCCTTCCGTTTCTCCTTTGTACCATCTCATAGATGAAGAAGATGAGTTGTTGCCCAACGATGGGGACTTGATGCCTCACAAGAGGAGGGTCATAGACGTCGTGGGAGTTGGGTCGATGGATGCTGATGTAGGGGATTGCGGCTTCGACATTCGGGAGACTGCCACATTGATCATCGTGAAAAGCTTGGAGGTTAATCCCGAGGTCGTTGGGCTAGAGGATGCGGATGTTCGACCTATTGAGGATATGGTCGAAGATGTGATGGGCCGTCACGACCCTTATCGCGATGAGGCCTCGTCTTCCGGTGTTGTGGCGAATGCGCCTCTTTTGGCAGGTGACAGAGGCGAGGCCGTTGCTGGTGAGGATGTTGGATCCGATTCTGACATAGACGTAGAAGAGCTGAGGATGATTGACGAGGGGCTTGCTCAACTCGAAGTGAGGTTGGAGGGGGGTTCGAGAACTATTACGATCCCGATGGACCGTAATCTTCGCGTGGATAGCGAGAACATATTGTCGCGATTGGAGGGGGGTTCGAGAACTATTGTCCCCTCCCTTGTCCCTCTCAGTTTTGAGATTGAGGGAATGACCCTCAAGAGTATAAATAACCGCGACTTGTCAAACAATATTGTCGGCCTGCCCTTCGGGTAAGCATCTCTACTGTTGGTTGTTTTTCCTTCTCTTTTATAGTCTCTTAATTTTCATTGCTTGTTTTGTATACGGTTTTCGTAGAGATTGAGAGTGCTCGTAGGGAGAAGAGGCGCAAAGATATATATGTGAAGTTGCGGGACAAGTATTTCAGGGTCCTTGAGAAGTATCGAGAGCTGCAGTGTCATCTCCGTGAAGGCGGCGATGTGCGCCAACTGAGGGAAGATTTGAAGGCCAGGGACGAGGAGCTGTTGCGGATGGTGGGGAAGTGTAGCGTCCTGTAGGAGACGCTGAGGAGCAAAGAAGAAGAGCTCGATCTTAGCAAGGGGGTCGAGGTTCAGTGCAGTGACCTTCAAGCTCAGGTAGTCGCATTGTGCGACCAGCTCGAGGAGTGCCAATTCAGGGTGGAAACCCTTGGTGGTGAGGTCGCCGAAAAAGTGGAAGAGCTGGAGAAGGAGGAGGTGGCGCAGTCGGAGGCTCTGAATAAGGCGGAGTCCCTTGAGGTGGTGATTCGAACTCCCTATTATGAGCGGGAGAATGACTTAACGATGGCCAAGCCTAAGGAAGAATGGCTCGATGAAAGGATTGGGTAGTTGGAAAAAGAGACCTCTGTTCTCCATGATCGAGTGGTTACTTTGGAGGCTGAGAAGGGCCAATTACTGGCACAACCATCCTCTTCCCACGCTTCAGATTTTCCCAACCTTCCTCGAGATTTATATGAGGAGTGGATTCATGCTGAGGCCTAGTAAGATATCTTTCGAGATTTGCATGTGGCGGGGTCCGTCTCTGATACTGCCCTTGAAGGTGTTCGTGTGAAGGCTCATGAAGCTCGAGTCGCTTGTAGGTATGATCCTGCTACACCTGAGGCCTGAGAAAGTGACGATGAGGGTGTAGATCGGCTTGAGGAGGACGCATGTTATGATACTGCTTATTCGGAGGGCGAAGGTGACGGTGGCGAGAGGGACCAAGATGGCGAGGGCATCAGTGGCCAAGGCGGTGAAGGCGCAAAAGATCAAAATAGTAGTGATCAATAGTTTTTCGTCTTCTTTTTATTTGTAAACTTTTGTGTATATTTGTCGGCGTCTTCACGAGCCCTTGTAAAAATTGTTTTAAGTATGAAACGCCAAAGTTGTTCTCTGCATCTGTTTCCTTTCCTGTGGTTTATTTTCTGTACTTGTATGTTTTTTGCTTCTGTTGTTTGGCTGCCTTTGCTCTTTCCTTCATTGGTGTTGTCTTTTGTTGGTCGTGGCCTTGGAGCCGATTACGCATTATTTGCTTTCTTTTTTCCTTTTTTGCGTGTTGAGATATGGCCGAGGGCGTCAAATTATTTGGTCGTGACCTTTCGTTAAATTGCGGCCGAGGGACGATAGGTGTTTGTTTGAGTGGGGTCGAACATATCCTTCTATTAAGTTATGGACGAGGGCCAGTAGGTGTTAGTTCGGCGAGGTCGAACATAACCTTTCATTAAGTTACGATCGAGGGCCGGTAGGTGTTAGTTCGAGAGGTCGAACATAACCTTTCGTTTAAGTTGCGACCGAGGGCCAGTAGGTGTTAGTTCGATCAAGATCGAACATAATCTGAATTTAATTATGGCCGAGGGCCGGTGTAATGACCTGATCGGTCATTTTGAGCATTTGCACTTTGCTCGGTAGTTTACGGGCGTGAGTAGCTCCGTATGATGTATTTTGACTTGTGTGAATCGTCGGTTTTGATTTTCAGGTTATTCAGAATTGAATTGGAAGAAAGAATTTTATTGTTGAAGCTTTAAATTGGGAGAGTTGACCAAGTTTAAGTTTTTGGCATTTGACCTCGAATTTGAATTTTGATGGTTCCGTTAGCTCCGTTGGGAGATTTTGGACTAAGGAGCGCGTCCAAATTGTGATTTGGAGGCCCGTGGTTGAATTTGGCTCGAAATGACGAAAGTTGAAATTTTGAAAAGTTTGACTGGGAGTGGAGTTTTTGATATCGGGGTTGGATTCCGACTCCGGAAGTTGGAGCAGGTTTGTAATGTCGAATGTGACTTGTGTGCACAATTTGAGGTTAATCGGACGTAATTTGATAGGTTTCGGCATCGATTGTGGAAGTTGGAGTTTCAAAGTTCATTGAATCCGAATTGAGGTGTGATTCATCGTTCCGATGATGTTTTGTGTGTTTTGAGGCCTTGAGTAGGTCCGTGTTATGTTGTGGGACTTGTCGGTATGTTTGGACGGGGTCCCGAGGGGCTCGGGCGTGTTTCAGATTGATTTCAGATCATTTTTCTTCATTTGGTATTGCTGTGTTCTGCTATTTTCTAGTATCTCATTTCTTCATCGCATTCGCGTGGCAAGTGTCGCGAACGCGTAGTGCATTTGGATGACAGCAGCAAATTGTTCTACACGTTCACGAGTAATGGTTCGCGTTCGCGTAGTGTTGGGGCAAGTCTTCTTCGCGTTCGCGTATGATGGATCGCGGACGCGTAGGGTTGTGAGGGGAGCCGGAGCCGGAGGCCTTCTTCATCGTGTTCACGTAGTTTGAGCCGCGTTCGTGAAGGTATGAGACAAATGGGTGTCGCATTCACGAGGTTGTTACCGCGAACGTGAAGTGTATTATGGTGGCTGATTATTTTTGTTCATCGCGTAAGAGGATGCCTGTGCAGAAGTATAAAGTACTCTATTTCGGGGGTTTCAGCCATTTTTGCATTTTAGGAGTTATGGAGCTCGGATTGAGCCGATTCTTGAAGAAATTTTCACCATATGAATTGGGGTAAGTGTTCTTTATTCATTTTTGATTTTATATCATGAATCTATCTTCGATTCTAGCTTTTGGTTGATGATTTTCAAAGAGGAAATTGGGGGGTTTTGGCCTTAAGTTTCATTATATGAAAAGTTGAGTTTTGAACATCGAATTGGAGTCGGATTTGAATGAAACTAGTATGGTTGGACTCGTAATTGAATGAGTTGTCGGATTTTATAATTTTTGTCGGGTTTCGAGGTGTGGGCCCGGGTTGGACTTTTGGCCGATTTTGGACTTTGATTCAAGATTTGATCTTTTCGATCAGGATTGGTTCCTTTAGCATTGTTTGATTTATTTGAGTTGTTTTTGGTTAGTTTCAAGTCGTTCGGAGGTTGGAACGTACGTGATGGCATTTTTGAGCATCGCTTGGCTTGCTCGGTGTTGGAATTGGCTTGTTCGAGGTAAGTAACTCTTCTAAACTTAGTGCTGAGGGTATGAAACCCCGAGTTACGTGCTATGTGATTGATGATGAGGTGACGCACATGCTAGGTGACAGGCGTGTGGACGTGCACCCGGTGAGTTGTGACTCCTTTGTTTTCATGGCACTATTTAGTGGCCCCATTTTGTTGATATCTGTGTTTTCACCACATGATTAAGTAACTGAACTGTGAATCATGCTAGCTATCCTGTTTAGGCCTTATGCTGATATTGTTAGGACCCATAGTGGTCGCTTCTTACTGTCATCTCATTGATTTTATTGATATTTCGTACTCAGTCATAGTCATGCATTCATATCATATCTCAATCTCAGTTGTTACTTATTGATACATCATATCATTATTCTGGGTCAGTTTTCATGATATTGTGAGCCCGTGGGTGAGACTGGAGAGATTGATGATTGAGTGAGGCCGAGAGCCTGTTTATGAGTGACAGTTATTGGATCGAGCTGCACGCCGCAGAGGTTATATTGATGATTATGATAGCGCTTGGGCTGTAGGAGCCTCTCCGGAGTCTGTAACACACCCCAAGTGAGCGCAGATGATATTATTGAGGGATGGATTTCCCTGGACATGGATTTATCCGAAGTACTTGATGCCTGGAGATGGAGTTCTACACACGGTTGGATTGCCCTTTTTCCTCGGTACTGGGTGACTTATAGTCAGTGTTGTATATAGGGGTGGCATGTGGGCCGATTAGGACCGGGACCAGCCCAGGACCGCAACCCCACATGGGCGGTGGGCCTAAACGGTCCTAACCGGATAGGACCGGGACCGGCTCAGAAGTGGGCATGTTCAAGCGGTCCTAAACGGGCCTAATGGATAATTTTAAAAAAAAAACAAATTTGACCGTTTGGCCATTTAAAAACTAGCCGTTTGGTCTGCCAAAATAGCCGTTGGCTATTTGCAAAATAGCCATTTAACCCCCCAAATTTTGTTTTAACCCCAAACTTTTTATAATTATAATTTTTCCCTATTTTCAACTATAAATACCCCCTCATTCTTTCATTTTTCTCACAAAATCATCAATCTCTCTCAATCTCTCTCTAATATTCTTCTATAATTGCTTCCTTAATTGTTACAATTTGTGCAAAATTGTGAAGTTGGTGAATTGAAGTCTTCAAGTCTTCAACGATAATTATTTTTCAACAAGTTGTTCGTCAATTCGGTAAACTCGTTCCAACTCTTAAGTTTTAATATTATAGTTTTGTTTATTTTATTTACTTTTCTTGATTAATTAAGATGGCTTATTCCCTAAAAATAATATTTAGTAAAAATAAGGAAAAATCCAAGAGTGGTGAATCTAGTGGCCAAT
>AWOL01S0022370.1:40669-57780 GCA_000715115.1 Nicotiana otophora | reverse complement strand
TATATATATATCTTAAGATGTATATATAGTATATAAATTAAATATTAATGTATAAATATTAAGATGTATATATAGTAAATCGAATATAGCTTATATATCTTAAGATATATATATAGTATAGTATAGTATATATATTATAATGCATTGCTTTGAATATCTCTTTACAATATTTTTGTCTTTAAATTTGAATTAAAATATTTAGGTGACAATTCTATAATATAATTTACTAGGAATTGCCTTAGATATTTTTATTACCATTTTTTTCTCTAACTTGTATAAAAATAATTTAAAAAATAAAAAGTTTTTGTTGGGCCCACTTGGGCCTGCTTAGGACCGTTTGGGTCCGCTTAGGCCCGGGACCGACCCACTTAACACGGGACCGCTAGTTCGTGGTCCCGATCCCGGACCGGTTCCAACGAGAAGCCCGCGAAGCCCGGGACCGCTTAGGACCGGCCCACTTAGGACCAGACCACTTAGGACCGGGCCCGCGAAGCCCATTTAGGACTGGGCCCGACCCACATGCCATCCCTAGTTGTATATGTTCTCGGATGGATTTGCCTGGGCCATTTGGGCCATATACAGTACCGAGTGGTTGAGCATGATGAGTGGAAAGTGTGAGATAGTGAGATTGAGTACTCTGAGAGTGTGAGTACATGATTCATCTCTAAGATACATGGCATTGGCATGCACACATGACATACAGGAATAGAGATGCATTTTTCCTCATGTTGTACGGTATCATGTCATTTATGAATTTTTACACATATCGATATGTGGGCACAGAGAGGTATTTCACACTTGCTATCTATAAAGAAAACAAAACATCTAATTTATTCTGGAAAGGATTTTTGGAAAAATTTACGATGATTTACGGTTTTCAAATTATCTTATATTTTACGGAGATTTCGGCAAAGGACTTAAGGTTTCATTGATATTCTTGAAAAGTGAAACTATTTCCAGAAAACTGTGAAAAAGCTGAGCATTTTTATCGCTGAGTTACTTTCTCATTTATATGCTCTACATTGTTATGAACTGCTATTGGTTATTGGTGTTGGACCCGACCTATGTTCCATCTCGTTACTCCTCTCAACCTAAGGTTAGGTTTGTTACTTATTCAGCACTCGGTTGTACTGATACTATACTTCTACGCATTGCGTGCAGATGTTGGATGATATTGTTGCTGTGCTCGATGGTTGCCAGATTTGAAGATGTACCTGCGTTCCTATTGTAGCTGCCTCTTGTTCATGGTAGCCTTAGATTTATAAAAACTCTATTTATGTACTTTTCAAACAGAAAATGTATTTACTTCATATCAGCTTTGTAAACTCTATTCTTAGAAGCTCATGATTTGTACTACCAGTTTTTGAGAAATGTATAAGATTAAGACTTTTTATTACTTAATTGCTTTATAAATTGTTATTGGAATTGGTTAGTGGTTAATTGGCTTACCTAGCGGGTTGGGTTAGGTACCATCACGACTAGTCAGATTTTGGGTCGTGACAAGGTGGTATCAGAGCTCTAGGTTTATAGATTCTACAAGTCTTGAGCAAGTGTCTAGTAGAGTCTTGCGGATCGATATGATGACGTCCATACCTATCTTCGAGAGGCTACATGACATTTAGGATATACTTCCCATCTTTCTTTCATTATCGTGCAGTATTGATTCAGCTTGAGGCGTAATCCTTCGAATTCCTTCCACGCATTCATATGCGCATGTGAGCGCTCAGTATCGGTTGTGCATCGACGGCTGGTGATTTCCTGGATGAGGGCGAGATGTGATTTCTATGTGTTGATGATGGACCAGTCTAGGGAACTTGAAGCTGGGTTTTGACTGTAGCTGGAGCACTGAGGTGTTGACTGCGTGAGCACGTGCTTTTGGATATATATGTCCGGTAGTGTCCCTATTAGTGGAATTTATGGCTGGATGGTTTTGTGATGAGAATTATGTGACTGCGAGATGTGTCTATATGGTTTGAATATGACGAGAAGAGTTTACTTGAGATGTAGCAAGAACTATTTGGTGCTTGATTTCCATCTTGATTTGACGTATAGTCTCGAGTTTTGGGTGTGTTGAAGGATCCTTTTCATGTTGTTTAGTTGAGGAGTGGGGTAGATTTTCATGTCTTGGTGTGAGTTCAAACTCAGGAAGATTAAGTGGTTGCGTAATAGTTATGACTGTGGAAGGGTACAGAAAGATGCCAGTTTGAGGCTAAGCATGTGGGTTATCTCCTGCGGGATGTCCTGAGGCTGTGTGATCCCTATGTTGTTTTTTTGAGAGTTCTCTTTTACCAGTAAATTATATGTAGTGTACATGGAGCGGAAATTTGCTCGGTTGCGTATGAGTGTGGGTTACTCTTTATTCCCTTGGGTGTTGGTGTGCTAATGGGGCACTTGTCGTTTGGTCCGTTTGGTCAGTTTAATTGAGATTTGAGCAGAGTGGATGACTCTCGAGAATGGTTCTAATGGATTCAAGATTTATATGTAACGATTTGGAATTTTCAAGATTTATATATGGCTAGAAACTGGGAGTTGCATTGGACGGTGTCCAGACTCGTGGCATTTTATATCATTGTGGACTATGCATTTCAGTATCAAGAAGGTGGAGGAAACAATTTTAGGTTCACATAAGGTCTCTTTAGAGTGGGTGTCTCGGTTGTGGTGCCTTGGGGTGCTTAAGAGGGGAGTCAGCGGCTTATGGGCCTTAGGACGTTATGGTTTTATACTAGGGTCTCTTGTGTGGTGAATTTTGATTAGGGATCGTGGTGTTCTAGCAAGGAGAAGTATCAATTTGAAGGCAATTTGGAAAGGACTTGGAGAAATAGGACAACTTGGTAGTAGGTTGGGTTAGCACAGTAATGGGTATGATCGATTATTTGGGTACTTATGACGTGGCTAGTATCTATAGTTGTTTTGTGGCAATGATCTTGGGTTTTGGCAACCTGCTTGGCTGGGTTGCGTTAGAGAGATTCGGTTCAAATAACTTGGTTGTGTGCAAATGGGTTTCGAAGAGTTCTCAATTGTTTTTACCAAGGTTCGAGGGGTATATTTTTCTTGCTGGCATGAGGAGCATGTGGTGTATAGTGAATTTCTCCTGAATGAAACCAAATGGAAGGTCCTTGGCTAATTGAGTATGTAGTTGTTTGTGACTCGAGGTGGACTATGAAGTTCTCGTATTTTTCATATGATGGCATGGTATGTGCAGTGTGTTATGTGGGATTGAGATTTGCATGAGCAAGGTCACGGTGTATTATTAGGCAGCGTGGACGGTTTCAGATGACCAGGTAAATGATATTACTATCTGGTATGGCTTGATGAGGGTATACATTTCAGAAGGGGCAATGTGTTTTGATTTATGGATACTTCATCGGTATTGCGACACTCTCCTGGTTGATTGACTACTGATATTCAAATTTTTCTACGTGGCACGGAATAATTTTAGAAGTATTCCTCGTGTGATGATCGTGTATTGGAGAAGTGTTAGACATTCAGGCGGTGGAGTTGAGATCAAATATGGTGATTCGTGTGTCCTATGGAGTTGGAGACTGGGAGTTCTCAAGAACAGATTATTTCATGATTGTGGACTACGAAGTCGTGGCCGAAGCTAGCCAGATAATAATATGTGTTATGATTCAGTCATTGTGGACTTTCGGGGGGTTACTTATCTAGTTGTGGGTAACCAGAGTTGATTTGGGGTCCATTGGTAGGCCCAATTAGGATGTGTATTCTATACCGAGCCGGATTGATTGGCTCCATACTGCTATTATTGAGGGATGTGACATTCGGTGGTTGTGGGGCTTATTCGTTTTCTGAAATGATCCATGAGTTACTCTTCTATGCTACGAGGAGTTGTGATTCGTTGGTTATATGCATATATGGTGCGGTTCTATTGTGGCCTTATAGCGAAATTTGAGCGAGAAGAGTATTGGGTATTGCTTGGTTGATGGCGTATTGGTTATGTTCTTTCGGGTTTTGTGCGGCATGGTGTCATTTTCTTCTCCGTGGTTATGGTAATGCACTTTGAGTACTTGATGTCGAATTGCACATGGTTATTGATTTTTATCAGGGTGGTTTGAGGTGTTTCATATGGACCACTATTTGGATAGGGCCGCGTATTGCAGCAGAGTTATGTGGAAATATGATCCTTTGCGTTAGATTCGTGTGTTATGGTTCTATGGTGTGTGATGGGTTTAAGCATTTCATGGTGGTGTTACTTGATGAGCTTGCGGGACGGTTCTCTCGTTTGAGTCATTTTCCATGATTGAGTATGTTTGGAATGTTGCTATTTGATGCACGGATTGCATGGGTTATGGCTTTAGATTGTATTGATGTTTCATGTTACTAGAGTTGTCATATTGGATGAGATAAGGTCATTGGACATATAATGGATGCTATCAGATTTGATTGTGGTATATTTGGAAGGATAATATCGGAAGTCGGCTTAGAAATTAGCTATAGTTCTTGTAGAAGGAGAGGGAGCTCCATGACCGTTGATCTGATGAATGGTTATGAATTCTGCATGTTTCTTTCATCATCGACAGCGTACAAAGGCTTTAGAGCGAGGCTTTGTTTGATATAAGGTCTATTACCGGTATTGGGTTATTTTGAGCAGCTACTGTGATTTGAAATTTTTGCTATGAGTATTTGAGTTATGTTATTACATATTGGGTTATAGATATGGCTTTATACAGCTTGTTCAGATTTATACAGTATGTAGATGCGAGACTCTGATCTTATAAGAAATTTCGGATGTTGGAAATTGGATTCTAAGGCTTGTGGGCTAGGTTGAATTGAGAATTTTCAGTTATGTTATGTTATCGGACCTATATGGGATTGGGTGACGCGGGGTCACCCCCGGGTACGCACGTGGTAAGATGGAATAGTGATTTGGTGGCTTGGAAATAACTCCGGGCACGTTCGAGGACAAACGTATATTTAAGTGGGGGAGGATGTAATGACCTGACCTGTCGTTTTGAGCATTTGCACTTCGCTTGGTAGTTTACGGGCATGAGCAGCTCTGTATGATGTATTTTGACTTGTGTGAATCGTCGGTTTTGATTTTCAGGTTATTCGGAATCGAATTGGAAGAAAGAATTTCATTGTTGAAGCTTTAAATTGGGAGAGTTGACCAAGTTTAAGTTTTTGGCATTTGACCTCGGATTTGAATTTTGATGGTTCCGTTAGCTCCGTTGGGAGATTTTGGACTAAGGAGCGCGTCCAAATTGTGATTTGGAGGTCCGTGGTTGAATTTGGCTCGAAATGGCGAAAGTTGAAATTTTAGAAAGTTTGACCGGGAGTGAACTTTTTGATATCGGGGTCGTATTCCGATTCCGAAAGATGGAGCAGGTCCGTAATGTCGAATATGACTTGTGTGCAAAATTTGAGATTAATCGGACGTAATTTGATAGGTTTCGGCATTGGTTGTGGAAGTTGAAGTTTCAAAGTTCATTGAATCCAAATTGAGGTGTGATTCATCGTTCCGATAATGTTTTGTGTGTTTTGAGGCCTCGAATAGGTCCGTGTTATGTTGTGGGACTTGTCGGTATGTTTGGACGGGGTCCCGAGGGACTCGGGCGTGTTTCAGATTGATTTCAGATCATTTTTCTTCATTTTGGTATTGCTGTGTTCTGCTGTTTTCTGGTATCTCATTTTTTCATCGCGTTCGCGTGGCAAGTGTCGCGAACGCGTAGTGCATTTGGATGGCAGCAGCAAATTGTTCTACGCATTCGCGAGTAATGGTCCGCATTAGCGTGGTGTTGGGGCAAGTCTTCTTCGCATTCGCGTATGATGGATCGCGGACGCGCAGGGTTGTGCGGGGAGCCGGAGCCGGAGGCCTTCTTCATCGCGTTCGCGTAGTTTGAGGCGCATTTGCAAAGGTCTGAGACATATGTGAGTCGCGTTCGCGAGGTTGTTACCGCGAACGCGAAGTGTATTATGGTGACAAATTATTTTTGTTCATCGCGAATGCGATGGTGTGGACGCGTTCGCGTAAGAGGATGCCTCGACAATAGTATAAAGTACTCTATTTTGGGGGTTTCGTCCATTGTTGCATTTTTGGGCTATAGAGCTCGGATTGTGGCGATTCTTGAAGCAATTTTCACCATATAAATTGGGGCAAGTGTTCTTTATTCATTTTTGATTTTATATCATGAATCTATCTTGGATTCTAGCTTTTGGTTGATGATTTTCAAAGAGGAAATTGGGGATTTTGGCCTAAAGTTTCATAATATGAAATTTTGAGTTTTGAACATTGAATTGGAGTCGGATTTGAGTGAAATTAGTGTGGTTGGACTCGTAATTGAATGGGTTGTCGGACTTTGTAATTTTTATCGGGTTTCGAGGTGCATGCCCGGGTTGGGCTTTTAGCCGATTTTGGGCTTTTGATTTAAGATTTGATCTTTTCGATCGGGATTGGTTCCTTTAGCATTGTTTGAAGCATTTGAGTTATTTTTGGTTAGTTTCGGGCCGTTCGGAGTTCGGAATGCGTGGGATGACATTTTTGGAGCATCGCTTGTTTTGCTCGGTGTTGGAATTGACTTGTTCGAGGTAAGTAACTCTTCTAAACTTAGTGCTGAGGGTATGAAACCCCGAGTTACGTGCTATGTGATTGATGATGAGGTGACGCACATGCTAGGTGACAAGTGTGTGGGCATGCACCCAGTGAATTGTGACTCCTTTGTTTTCATGGCACTGTTTAGTGGCCCTATTTTGTTGATATGTGTGTTTTCACCATGTGATTAAGTAACTGAATTGTGAATCATGCTAGCTATCCTGTTTAGGCCTTATGCTGATATTGTTAGGACCCATAGTGGTCACTTCTTACTGTCATCTCACCGATTTCATTGATATTTCGTACTCAGTCATATTCATGCATTCATATCATATCTCAGTCTCAGTTGTTACTTATTGATTCATCATATCATATTTCCGGGTCAGTTTTCATGACATAGTGAGCCCGTGGGTGAGACTGGAGAGATTGATGACTGAGTGAGGCCGAGAGCCTGATTATGAGTGATCGTTATGGGATCGGGCTACGCGCCGCAGAGGTTATATTGATGATTATGATAGCTCTTGGGCTGCAGGAGCCCCTCCGTAGTCTGTAACACACCCCTAGTGAGCGCAGATGATATTATTAAGGGATGGATTTCCCTGGACATGGATTTGTCCGAAGTACTTGATGCCTGGAGATGGATTTCTCCACAGGGTTGGATTGCCCTTTTTCCTCGGTACTGGGTGACTTATAGTCAGTGTTGTATATGTTTTGGGATTGATTTGCTTGGGCCGTATGGGCCATGTACAGTATCGAGTGGTTGAGCATGATGCGTGGAAAGTGTGAGACAGTGAGATTGAGTACTCTAAGAGTATGCGTATATGATTCATCTCTGAGATACATGGCATTGGCATGCACACATGACATACAGGCATAGAGATGCATTTTTCCTCATGTTGTACGGTATCACGTCATTTATGAATTTTTACACACATTGATATGTGGGCACAAAGAGGTATTTCACACTTGCTATCTGGAAAGAAAATGAAACATCTAATTTATTGTAGAAAGGATTTTTGGAAAAATTTATGACGATTTACGGTTTTCAAATTATCTCATATTTTACGACGATTTCGGCAAAGGACTTAAGTTTTCACTGATATTCTTGAAAAGTGGAACTATTTTCGGAAAACTGTGAAAAAGATGAGTATTTTTATCGGTGAGTTACATTCTCATTTATATGCTCTATGTTGTTATGAACTGCTATTGGTTATTGGTGTTGGACCTGACCTATGTTCTAGCTCGTCACTCCATTCAACCTAAGATTAGGTTTGTTACTTACTCAGTACATGGGGTCGGTTGTACTGATACTACACTTCTGTACATTGCATGCAAACGTTGGCTGCAGTTGTTATTGTGCTCGATGGTTGCCGGATTTGAAGATGTACCTGCGTTCCTATTGTAGCTGCCTCTTGTTCATGGTAGCCTTAGATTTATAAAAACTCTGTTTATGTACTTTTCAAACAGAAGATGTATTTACTTCATATCAGCTTTGTAAACTCTATTCTTAGAAGCTCATGATTTGTACTACCAGTTCTTGGGGAATGTATAAGATTAAGACTTTTCATTAATTAATTGCTTTATAAATTATTATTGGAATTGGTTAATGGTTAATTGGCTTACCTAGCGGGATGGGTTAGGTGCCATCATGACTAGTCGGATTTTGGGTCGTGATAGCCGATAAGTGTTAGTTCGAGCAAGGTCGAACATAACCTGAATTTAATTATTGCCGAGGGCCGGTAGGTGTTAGTTCGATTAAGGTCGAACATAAACTGAATTTAATTATGGCCGAGGGTCGGTAGGTGTTAGTTCGAGCAAGGTCAAACATAACGTGAATTTGTTTATGGTCGAGGGCCGGTAGGTGTTAGTTCGAGCAAGGTCGAACATAACCTAAATTTAACTATGGCCGAGGGCCGGTAGGTGTTAGTTCGAGCAAGGTCGAACATAACCTGAATTTGATTATGGCCGAGGGCCGGTAGGTGTTAGTTCGAGCAAGGTCGAACATAACCTGAATTTAATTATGGCCGAGGGTCGGTAGGTGTTAGTTCAAGCAAGGTCGAACATAAGCTGAATTTAATTATGGTTGAGGGCCAGTAGGTGTTGGTTTGAGCAAGGTCGAACATAACCTGAATTTATTTATGGTCGAGGGCCGGTAGGTGTTAGTTCGAGCAAGGTCAAACATAACCTGAATTTAATTATGGCCGAGGGCCGGTAGGTGTTAGTTTGAGCAAGGTCGAACATAACCTGAATTTGATTATGGTCAAGGGCCGGTAGGTTTTAGTTCGAGCAAGGTCGAACATAACCTGAATTTAATTATGGCCGAGGTCCGGTAAGTGTTAGTTCGAGTAAGGTCGAACATAACCTGAATGCGATGAAGGTGTACTGATAAGTGTAAAGTTTATTGCCTTGACATTGTTGCTTTTGTTACATACTTGGAGAAATTTACAAATTTTTAGGTGTTGGCTGGTGTTCTAGTCCCAGGCCCAGTCTATCTAGTCCCTTCATTGGTCGATCTGGATAATAGTGAGAGGTCGAGCAATGAAATAGTAACCACGACCCTACCTTCATGTACTTTGACTCAAAATGTTCCCTCGCCGCCTCGTTAAAAACCTCCTTGAGAAAACCCAAATGGGACAAAACTCAAGTGAGGGAAAAAAGAGTACGGCTTGGGGGACGTTTTTTCTCTTAGAAGTTAAAGTATTTGAGGCGGTTGATATTCCAATTGTTTGGTAGTAGCTTTCCTTCCATTGTCTCTAATTGGAACGAACCCTTGTTTGCTTCGGCTGTGATTTTATATGGACCATCCCAATTTGTCCCCAGCTTGCCTTCCTTGGGATCTTTGCTCGCTTGAGTTTTAGCTTTCAGTATGTAGTCCCCGACTTTGAGTGGCCTGACCTTTGCTTTCTTGTTGTAATAGCGTTCTGCTTCTTGCTTTTGGGCGACCATTCTTATGTAGGCCATATCTTTTCGTTCGTCGACTTCGTTAAGTTCCTGCCTTCTGCTCTCGTCGTTACTCGTGCCGCTCTCANCGAGGGCCGGTAGGTGTTAGTTCGAGCAAGGTCGAACATAACCTGAATTTAATTATGGCCGAGGGTCGGTAGGTGTTAGTTCAAGCAAGGTCGAACATAAGCTGAATTTAATTATGGTTGAGGGCCAGTAGGTGTTGGTTTGAGCAAGGTCGAACATAACCTGAATTTATTTATGGTCGAGGGCCGGTAGGTGTTAGTTCGAGCAAGGTCAAACATAACCTGAATTTAATTATGGCCGAGGGCCGGTAGGTGTTAGTTTGAGCAAGGTCGAACATAACCTGAATTTGATTATGGTCAAGGGCCGGTAGGTTTTAGTTCGAGCAAGGTCGAACATAACCTGAATTTAATTATGGCCGAGGTCCGGTAAGTGTTAGTTCGAGTAAGGTCGAACATAACCTGAATGCGATGAAGGTGTACTGATAAGTGTAAAGTTTATTGCCTTGACATTGTTGCTTTTGTTACATACTTGGAGAAATTTACAAATTTTTAGGTGTTGGCTGGTGTTCTAGTCCCAGGCCCAGTCTATCTAGTCCCTTCATTGGTCGATCTGGATAATAGTGAGAGGTCGAGCAATGAAATAGTAACCACGACCCTACCTTCATGTACTTTGACTCAAAATGTTCCCTCGCCGCCTCGTTAAAAACCTCCTTGAGAAAACCCAAATGGGACAAAACTCAAGTGAGGGAAAAAAGAGTACGGCTTGGGGGACGTTTTTTCTCTTAGAAGTTAAAGTATTTGAGGCGGTTGATATTCCAATTGTTTGGTAGTAGCTTTCCTTCCATTGTCTCTAATTGGAACGAACCCTTGTTTGCTTCGGCTGTGATTTTATATGGACCATCCCAATTTGTCCCCAGCTTGCCTTCCTTGGGATCTTTGCTCGCTTGAGTTTTAGCTTTCAGTATGTAGTCCCCGACTTTGAGTGGCCTGACCTTTGCTTTCTTGTTGTAATAGCGTTCTGCTTCTTGCTTTTGGGCGACCATTCTTATGTAGGCCATATCTTTTCGTTCGTCGACTTCGTTAAGTTCCTGCCTTCTGCTCTCGTCGTTACTCGTGCCGCTCTCATGAGAGTAGGTTGGGTTTTCCGACCTCGACTGGTATTACTGCCTGGGTCCCGTAGAGTAAATAGTAGAGAGTCTCTCATGTACTTGTTTTCGAAGTTGTTCGGTAGGCCCACAATACTTCTGGTAGTATTTCCGACCACAATCCCTTGGCGTCTTCGAGCTTCTTCTTCATGATATTAATATTGACTTGTTGGATGATTCTGCTTTTCTATTACCAGCGGGATGGTACGGGGTCGAGAGTATCCTCTTGATATGCCATTTCTCGAAGAACTCGGCGGTTTTCTTTCCTGTGAACTGGGGTCCGTTGTCATATCTGATTTCTTTAGAATGGCTGAATCGGCAGATGATGTTTCTTCATATAAAGGTGATTACTTCCTGTTCCTGTATTTGGGCGAATGCTCATACTTTCACCCACTTAGAGAAATAGTTAGTTAAAACTAAAAGAAATCGTACATTACCTCACCCCGCTGGTAGGGGCCCCACGATGTCCATTCCTCATTTGATGAATGGCCAAGGGGATATGACTGAGTGGATATGTTCGCCTACTTGGTGAATCATCGGGGCGTACCTTTGGCACTACTCGCGTCGTCTTACAAAGTCTGCGGCATCCTTTTTCATGGTGGGCCAGTAATATCATGCCCGTATGAGGCATCTGACTAGTGCCCGGTTGCCAGAGTGAACCCCGCAATGGCCTTCATGAACTTCTTCGAGGACGCGCTGAGTTTGGTTCGGGCCCAAGCACTTTGTCAGAGAGCCTCCGTAAGTCCTCTTGTACAAATCGCTGTGGAGAATATTGTACCTGGCCGCTTGCATTCTTAATTTATTGGCGTCCTTTTTATCGCTAGGGAGTGTGCCATTCTACAAGTATGCGACAATACGATTGCGCCAATCCTAAGTTAGGTTTATGGTTCTTGCCTCGACTTGGTCTAGTGATGAGTTGAGGAGGTGGACCACGTTTTTGTCTCTGGTTGCGATGCTTTTGGAGGTTGCGACTAGTTTTGCGAGGCCATCTGCCTCGACATTCTGTGCTCGTGCGATTTGGTCAAGCTGACATTCGTCGAACTTAGACAGTAGCTTGCAGTTTTCGGTCTGGTACTTTTGCAACCTTTGTTCCTTGATTTGGAAAGTCCCCATGACTTGATTGATTACGAGCAGGGAATCGCAGCACAGTTTCAACCGTTTTGCTCCATATTTGAGCGCTAGCCTTAGACCTGTAATTACGGCCTCATACTCGGCCTCATTGTTAGTCATATCCGAGCACCTTATGGACTAGCGAATCACTTCGCCTGTTGGGACTTCTAGTACGAGTCCCAATCCAGACCCCGACATGTTGGATGAGCCATCGGTGTATAGGACCCAAAGATCTTGTGTTTGGAGAGAGGTTTGGACGGCTTCCCTTTCGACTTCAGGCATTATCTTTGGGCTGAAGTCGGCTACAAAGTAGGGGAGTACTTGTGACTTTATCGCCATTTGCGACTGATAAGTGATATCGTGCTCGCTCAACTCGATGGCCCACTTGGCCGACTTTCCCGATAGTTCGGGTTTATGTAAAATGCTTCTGAGGGGGAAGCCGTGACGACCGAGATGGGGTGACATTGGAAATATGGTCTAAGCATTTGTGAAGCGATGACTAAGGCTAAAGCCAAATTTTTGAGGTTCGGGTACCTCGTCTCGTCGGGGATGAGTGTTTCGCTAATGTAGCAGATGGGATATTGCATACCTTTATTTTCTCGAATTAAGATTGTGCTCAAATCTACCTCGGATACGGCCAGATAGACGAGGAGACACTCCTCCGGCTCGGGCTTTGAAAGCAGATGTGGAGATGATAGGTATGCCTTTAGTTCTCGTAGAGCCTGGACGCATTTGGAAGTCCATTCAAGGCCGTTATCTTTCTTGAGTACGCCGAAAACATTTATGGCGATACGACTGGTCAACCTTCGAACTTGTTTCTTGGTGGTCAAAAGTTCTGGTATCCCCTCAATGGCTTTGATTTGGTCGGGGTTGACCTCGATCCCTCATTGTGATACTAGAAAACCCAAGAACTTTCCCGAGGCTACACCGAATGCGCTTTTTTTCGGGTTCAGCTTCATTCCGTACCGTCGGAGTATG
Source organism: Nicotiana otophora (assembly GCA_000715115.1). Lineage (NCBI taxonomy): Eukaryota > Viridiplantae > Streptophyta > Magnoliopsida > Solanales > Solanaceae > Nicotiana > Nicotiana otophora. The sequence goes on along the minus strand of AWOL01S0022370.1, from coordinate 45,034 downwards.
TCAAAAATTTCTTTCAAATGATCGACGTGATTTTCTCCCCTTTTGGACTTGACCAACATGTCGTCTATATATACCTCCATTATTTTGCTGAGCTGGTCTTTAAACATCTTTGTCACCAACCTTTGATAAGTAGCTCCTACGTTCTTTAGTCCAAAAGACATGACCCTGTAGAAATACGTCCCTTTGGTGGGTGATGAACATGGTTTTTTCCTGATCTTCCTCTTTCATAAGGATTTCATTATAGCCTGAGATGGTCCAAGAAGCTTAGTAGCTCGTGCTCGGCCGTTGCGTCGATGAGTTGGTCGATATGTGGCAACGAGAACTAATCCTTCGGGCATGCTTTGTTCAAATCTGTGAAATCCACGCACATCCGCCACTTCCCATTCTTCTTTTTGACCATCACTACGTTAGCGACCCATTTGGGGTATTTCGATTCCCTGATGGAAACATTTTCCAGCAACTTTTCCACCTCCTCGTGCATTGCGTCATTAATTGTGGAGTTGAATTTACGCCTGACTTGCCTCACTGGGGGTGGAGTGGGTCGACGTTTAACTTGTGCGTAGCGATTTCTTTTGGGATGCCCGGCATATCTGCATGGCTGAAAGCAAACAAATCTGCATTAGTTGTTAAGAATTGACTGAATTTACCTAGTTCTAGAAGCTTGCAGTCGATATAGGCCTTCTTGATGTGGTCGTTGAGATCCAACTGAATGGGGTCGAGGTCTTCTATGGTCGACCTAGCGGCTTCGACCATGTCAAGGTCCTTGATGTCCTCTATCTCATCTTGCTCCGACCTCGACCCTATTGATTACTATGCCTTTTTTTGTCTTTTCTCTGTTGGGTGGCCGTGCTGTCTAAGGCAATGCGGTAGCATTCCCGTGATGTGCGCTGTTCTCCACGTATGCTGAAAATCCCCCATTGAGTCGGGAATTTAATCACTTGGTATAAGCTGGAGGGGACAACTTTCATGGGATGTATCCATGGTCGTTCCACTATGGCATTGTACGTAGTATCCTAGTCCATGATGTGGAACGTTGTCTCCAGAGTTACGCTGCTGGCCAAAACGGGGAGTGTAGTTTCCCCGGATGTCTGCTCAACTGCATTGTTAAAACCAGTTAGTATGATGCAGCACCACACTATCTTATCTTCAAGTCTCATTTGGGTAAGCACTTGGGGATGGATAATGCACGCGCCGCTCCCGTCATCTATCTAACATCGGTATCTAAAATACATAAAGTAATAATGAGGGCATCATTATGAGGAAAGGTCAAACCGTCAGCATCCGACTTGTCGAAGATGATACTTTCTTCAAGTTCATTGTACCGCTCGCGGGTGATAGATCGCTTGAGTTATTGGGTAGTGGTGAACTTCACGCTGTTGATAGAGGCGTTATCGCTGCCACCGATGATCATGTTGATGGTACGAGCTAGTGAGGGTGGTTTTGACGGTCCTTAGTGTTCGTGTCCTCTGTCGAAGTTGGTTCTTCCTCTGTCACTTAGTAACTCTTTGAGGTGCCCTTGTCACAACATGTTTACTACTTCTTGCCTCAGGGCGATGCAATCCTCAGTTTTGTGTCCTCGTTCCTGGTGGAACTTACAAAGGGCATTAGACTTTCTGGTGTTCGGGTCCGATCTCATCTTCGGCATCCACTTCACTTTCGATCCGAGTTTTTCCAGAGCGTAGACTATTTCTATGGGTGACACACAAAAATTGTGAGCAGATAACAAGGGAGGCATACCTCTGTCTGTCCTTGGTCTAGACAGACCTTCTTCGTAGCGGGGGAGGGTGCAACGACCGTTCTGATATATGGTTGATGTCGTTCCCTATTAGGTCGTGGAATTGGATGATCTCTTTTGGCGTTGTCTCTTCGATCATTTCTTGATTTGGCTTGTACCGAGGTTAGTCGGTGAGTTGGTCCGTTGAGGTCGTCCTTATCTGCACGGACATCCCAAGTGGTTGGGGTATATTTCATCAACATACTCAACAGTTTTCTAGTTGCTCTTGAACCATCTCTACTTAGCCCGTCCGGAAAGGCTACAACCGCCATCCCTTCTGATATGTTTGGGAGAGTCATCCTTACTCGGTTAAACTAGGCGAGGAAGTTACTTAGTCCCTCTCCTAGGGACTGCTTAATAGCAAATATGTCGTTCACTCTTGCCTCGGCCTTCTTGGCTCCGGCATGGGCCGTTACGAACTTGTTGGCCATTTCCTCTAAAGTTTCTATGGAGCGTGCTGGTAGCTGTGAATACCATATTAATGCCCCTCCTATGAGGGTTTCACCAAACTTCTTCAGCAAAATGGAAGATACTTGTTCTTTGGCGAGATCATTGCCTTTTACGACGGTGACGTAATGTGTCACGTGATCTTCAAGGTCGGTTGTGACGTCATATATCCTGAGGTAGGGCAGCATTTTGAAGGTCTTTGGTATGGCATGTGGGGCTACATCATCACTGTACGACTGCTCGACAAACTGGACGGCGTCCCTCTTCGGCAACAGCTTAGGAGCGCCCGGTATTTTATCGACCCTTTCTTGGTGTTCTTTCATTTGATCTCGGAGCGTCTTGTTTTTATTTTCCATTCTTCCATCCGTTTTAGAATGGCAGCGAGGGCGTTGTCACCAGGACTATAAATGACATTGTGAGTAATACCTGTCGTTGGAGGAAAGGGTTAGTTGCATTGCTCATTTGTTTGTTGTATCGTATAAGTCCTTGCATTTTCTGCAGTCGTGCCCTAAGCGGGCTTGTTGAGGACGCTTGTTAGCGTGTCAGTTAGCCACACTTCGAGGAGTTTTTACACAGTTAGGGGCGTCTCTTCCTCCACGGATGTGGAGACTCCTTTACCATGAGATTTTGTTATGCTGCAGTGAGGGGGCGGTGACCCATACCGTCTAGGGGAAGCACTGGGCGTCGCGCCCTCGTCTGCCGTTTCACAGCTTTCGTTGATGACGTTCATGAGGTTGGATGGGAGGTTACTTATTTTTCTCGTCCTTTCTTCTCGGTTACCTGCCATATTGGATTTTGTGTACACAAAAAAAGGAGGTCTTGCCTCTTTTTTTTACGTTAGTGACCCGTGCTAGTTATAGATCTAGAAGAAACTAAAAGTTTAACTAAAAAATCCTCACAGATGGCGCCAAATTGTTTGACCAAAAAATAAAAATCTTGGTTCAAATAATTAAATTTGTGTAATGAAGGGTTAATCTTAGTTAGCAATAATATCCTTAAATGGAGTTTCAAAGATGCAATAAATGCGGATGAGTTCGGTTAGGCAATGGCAACAATATATAATAATTGTTCTAGAAGGCAAGAGCAATAATGTAGCGTTCAATGATAATAAATAGTAATAAATGACGTTTTAGCAAATTAGGAGAATGGTTCACCCAATAAAGGATGGAATATGTGGATGTTCCTATTGACAATGATGAATGACAGATAAATCCTTGAATCCTCAAGTTATTCTCGGATCTGATGGAAAAGTCTAGACAAGAATCTTAGTAAAAATGTGGTGTTTGTATCTTAGCAAGAGAGAGAGAGAGAGAGAGAGAATCTTTTAGTCAAAGTGTGTTCTTTACAAATGAATATCACATGCCCTTATCATCGTCTCTTTTTTCTATATATGTGAGACATGTTCCTAAAAAACCCTAATAGTACAAGTACATAAAATATCCAATAGAATAACCTCTTTTAATATCCTATCTTGAAAACTAGTCGTTCCAACTCTATCAACGATACTCGACCTCGACCTTTGTTAACATCTCGACTACGGCTCTCGTCGATTCTTCGACTATGGATTTTGCTGCTTCTTGGGCCTTCTCGACTAACGACGACTTGAGAATTCTTCCTTTAATATTATCTCGTCTTAAATATTCTAAGGGCAGATTTTAACCCATACACCCCCCAAGCTGGTTTCTTCCATTTTCTTTTCTTTTTCCTTTTTCCTCTTTCCTTTTTCCTACTTTTTTTTGTATTCTTTCTTTATTAATGCCTTAACTTTTTCCTTTTTTCTTTTCTTTTTTATTTTTAAATATGTCTTGTTCCTTGTAGTATTTTACCGGATAAGTTAGTAATTCCGGCGGGAAGCAAATTTTATTTTCTCCTTTTCATTTTACTTCTTTTTTTTCTTCTATATTTTTCTTTTCTTTTTTCTTTCTTTCCTTTCTTCTCTCTTTTTCCCATTTTTTTCTTTACAGCGTTTTTCACCGAAACAAATGGTGATTCCAGCGACATCATCTTTCTGTCAAGTTATCTCCACCATTTATTGTCTTGTTTCCCGCAAATTTAGAAGATTATTTTTACGCTATTCAAAATGCCTCACAATTTTATCGTGTCTATTATCTCTGGCAACTTTTTGATTTAATATAAGAGTTTTT
>AWOL01S0022370.1:14420-39814 GCA_000715115.1 Nicotiana otophora | reverse complement strand
GGGGGGGAGGGGGGAGGTTATGGGAACAAGAGAGATCAGAAATGGCGAAGAAAGAGATAGAGAAAGAAAACGCAAAAGAAAAAGAATAAACTAAGATTAAAAAGACAAATAAAAAGGTAAACTGAAAATAATTAAAAACAAAATAAATTTGACACGTGGCACGCAAAGATTGGCGGGTGATTTGCACTTCTTCTTTTGAAACTAGGCATGGCTCGGAAAGGTGATACTTATTACACTTCTAACAAATATAGGGGAGTCATAGGACTCCCGCAAAATATGAGGGTACAATTGGTAAAGTGAAGCAATCCCAGGGAAAAAATTATGTATTATAATAAAGGGTTTAGTTACGTGATTTTATTGTTACAAAACAAAGATAATGATAAATTCATTAAGTTGAATGACTGTTAAGATTTTTTTACTTAAGCAAAGAATTTTATTAAATTGAATTAGTAACCAACAAGTTTATTAAACTGAACTAGGAGCATACTTCGCAATAGAAAAAAATAGCGTAATTTCTAGACTCTCTTGCTAAGTAATGAGCAACTTAATTTTGTTGAGTCTTAACCAAAGCCGGTGAAATACTAAATTCTCTCTTTAATAAAAACCCACAATCTTGTAAAAACATTTAAAATTTCGTAAAATCTTCACTTGAGAGGAATTATAAGGAAGCATAATTTCTTGCATCACATTCAACTGTACTTGAGCCATCAAAATATTGAAACAATCAGTAGAGAGCAGACTGCAAACGTATAGTCTCAGCATGCCTAGCTTTGACATCGGAGGCGAACCTATGCTATATCAAGAAGGATCATCGACACCAGTAAAATTCAGCAAATATTATATATATACATGTATGTGTTTTTAGAAAATAGTAATATATTAATAGTGGACACCCTATCTACAAGTAGATTTTGATTGAATCTAAAAGTGCACCCACGACCTTCAAATCCTGAGTTCGTCTCTATTTGAAGTAACCTAAAAAAATCGAATAAGCTGCACCTATAAACTGACCTTCCGCCAGCTATGTCTATATTACATTTTCAGATCTCATGTGAAACCTTCAACCAATTAGAAGAGGCCACAACCTGAGAAAAAGCAATCACCCGACCTTCAAACCGTTTTTCAGTTATGTCAAGCTTCCATTCATTTAAAATTCAAAACCATTCCATACAAACTCCTTTCTCGTGAATACTCTAATTATGATATTTATGAGACTTTATATATGTCGTCCACGTTTATCAATGTGATTTTAGATTCTTACTAGTATTCATATCCCGCGTTGCATGAAAGATATTAAATAATTTTTCATAAGAAAATATTACTTGAAAAATACGATACACACAAAGAAGCATGTAAATGATATTATTTTATGAATATGTTAATGCACTGAATATCTATACATTCAAGTATATCCAAATTCAAGTATATCCAAATTCTACTATTTTTTCTTGAATTACAATTTTATTATTTAAGTACTTGAAGATATTGAAAAAAATTCAGGATAACGTTCGCATTTAAATATTTAAAAATATTTATCATCTTTTATTTTTTCATGAAATAGTAGATAATATTTTTATAAACTGTTGGTGCAACAATCTAAAAACAGATCGATAATAATATAATTAATAGGTTGAAAAGTTGCCTGTTTTGATAGTTATATATCCCTCGGAGAATATTTGGCCGACCAAGAAACCTTGCTATGGTTACAATTTCATTTGTATATTGTTCGTACCGGTTATCACCGTCTGTAAGAATGATGAGATCTACTGGCATAGTTTGGATCAAATATAAATTCTGAGAATAATAGATTTTTAATTAAGAAGATGTTGATGATTGAGTTAAGGGCAGTAATTTTTTTTTTTTTTAAGACGTTAGTTTTGGGGTTAGGTGTTTTCTAGGGATAAGATTAATTACTTATCTTTTGAAATTTAAATGTTATTGTAATAAGTTTTTAGGCATTTATCGCCTGAATAATTTTATAGATTTTCGTGTCAATAGTTACAAAATTACATCCAACTTCCACATAACTTAGAAACAAAAATCATTAAAAAAAAACTTCCACGTCTAATGTAATTAGAAATGCTGCACTTCGCAACTATATTAGCAAAATTAACCACACTAATTTTAAACTAACTAATTTTATTACATTATTTATTTATTTATTTTATTCTAATATTGCCAGTTGTCTTGAGCAATGTCAAATGACTTATTATTGGACTGCCACTTGGCTTAATGTGAATACTTGAAAGAAGAAACCGCAAAAATAATTATTTGCATAAAAAAACGTAGATAAAAATCAATTATGGAGGTAGATAAGAATTGTTGTTCTAAACCCACGTTTGGGAAAATATAGGTCGTGGGGTTGAATTTTTGGATGATTTATTTTTTTCTTCCCTTTTCTTGTTGTAGTGTAAAAAGCTATTAAATATATAAATAAATTACAAACTGCAGCACAAAAAATGTGGGAGAATTTTCTTTTTTTTTTTTTGCATTGGAAGATTTAGTAAATAAATCAAAAATACCGCCAAACAAACGTGGGAGGAACCGAGGAAGTATTAGTTTTTTTAAATTGACAGGTTTAATTTTTTTATTTTAATTTCTTATCTTCTATTTTAAAATAATTTTGAAACTTTTATTGGAGTTTTGACTTAAAAATTTAAACTTGACATGTTATAGTGATGACACTTGGCACAAAATTCATCTAAATAGTATCAAATCTTTGTCTACTATTCAAAACTCTTCAATTGTCTAAATTTATCTTCTATTTTCTCGTTTCATATATTTTTTTCTACTGTTATATTTATGTTTATGAGGCTGTAATATGTCGTCCACGTTTATAAATGTGATTTTAGATTCTTATGTTCCTAATGTTTAATTTTTGAAACTTGGGCTATTTTTCTATGATTTTGCAGGCTGATTCTTAGGCTTCTATGGAATTGTAAGATATACTATTAAAAAAAGCACTGAGTAAGTAATACAGTTACAATACCATTATGAGGAAGCCATCTATTTCAAATGGTCACTAAATAAATATTGCCAAATCCTCACTTTCTTGTAATGAGGAACTTAATAATGTATGATTATGGAAACAGATGATCATGCTTGTTGGTTTCTTTATATTATACAGTCAGATTAGCTTCAATTTTCAAAATTATGAGTGTTCATTTCTTTTTGTTTTGTTCATGTAGCTATTTCTTCAAAGAAAAAGAATAATAAAAATAAAATTTTCTTAGTCAATAGTTTGATGAAGACCACTTGAATACTACTACAACTTGTATAATTATTACACTGGTAGAATTATGAAAAGGTGTTTACTTTATTTGTGATTCTCCCTAATCTCAAAATGCCATGTCTCTTCAGTAAGCAGATATTTGACACTAAATGTTCCCCAGTGGGGCAAAGCTCAAAAGCACTAAGTTCTATCTGCGTGATATTATTTCTGGTGTTACTGCAATATCTTTTTCTTCACTCTTTTGGTGAAAAGTAGATAAGAAAAGCTAGGATAAAAATACTGAAACTATAATAAAGGAATTATAATTACAAAAAAAGAAAATGGCAATTATCCAAGAAGAAGCGAGGTTCATAGATCATTCTCCAAAATCTCAAACAAAGGGTGGGCTCAAAACCATGCCTTTCATCATAGGTCATGCAAAATCTTTATTGTGTTTTTTTTCCTTAAACCTTAATTCTTTTTAACTCTTATATCAAGAATCATTTTGTGGGTGGTTCTAATTATTTTGCAGTGAACGAAACACTGGAGAGAGTGGCAAGTTACGGATTGCAGCCAAACATGATAATATATTTGATGCAAGGTTATAATTTGGAGGTTGTAACAGCTACAAGCATATTGAATATATGGTCTGCTCTTTCCCATGGATTGGCTCTTTTGGGTGCCTTTGTTTCTGATTCTTTCTTCGGTCGCTTCAGAGTTGTTGCTATTGGATCCATCTCCAGCGTTTTTGTATGTTCCATAACTTTGCTCTTCAAGTTTATTTGGTATATTCCCTTCTTAGGTAATTAAGACAATAGTATTAGATTGGAAACCTCTTATATCTCAAAAAAGTAATTAGCTGGAGCTTGTTCATAGGAGAACAATTGCATTTCTAGTGATGAAGATTTCAGCTTTACTACTTTTACTGAGACAAATTTCTGATTTTTTCATAGGGAATGGCTATTCTTTGGTTAACCACCATTATTCCACAATTGAGGCCTTTACCTTGTGATCAGTTTGAAATCAATGAATGCAACAGACCAACACCAGCACAATTTTTTGTGTTATTATTCTCTCTTGGGATTATTGCTGTGGGAGCTGGTTTCGTTAGACCTTGTTCTATCGCCTTTGGTGCTGATCAATTGGACAACAAAGAAAACACCAATAATAATAGGATTATGGAAAGCTATTTCAACTGGTACTATGCTACTATTGGAATGTCAACACTCGTCGCGACAACCTTAATTGTGTATATTCAAGATGCTTTTGGTTGGCAAGTTGGTTTTGGAATTCCTGCTATCCTTATGCTTTTCTCTGTTTCAGCCTTCCTTTTGGGTTCTCCTCTATATATCAAAGTAAATGCTAGTGAAAGCTTGTTCACCGGATTCTTTCAAGTACTTGTTGCTGCTGTTAGAAAAAGAAATGTCAATCTTCACTCTGTTAATTGTGAAAACTATTATAATCATTCGCCCGATTCTGAAATTCAGGCCTTAACAAACAGCTTCAGGTATGATCATTAGAAGGGTAGCCTATGTTTAGTCCTAGTTAATTCAAGATTATAAGTAAACTACAGTCAAACCTCTCTGTAACAACACGCTATATAATAGTCATTCACCGTAAAAGCCAAGTTTTTTATGAAAACAATTTTCATACTATGTTATAATATATGTTTTCTATAACAACATTTCTCTATTGTTATAGAGATGTTTGATTGTATTAGCTACATTAGCTAAAACTATAACTTTCTGACTGATGTTTCTATAGGTGTTTAGATAAAGCTTGCATAATTGAAGATCCTCAAATAGACATAAATCGCGATGGATCCGCTTCAAATCCGTGGAGACTCTGTAGTGTAGAACAAGTAGAATCTTTGAAATCTCTTGTTAGAGTTGTTCCTATATGGTCCAGCAACATAATGGTTCAGTTGAGCTTAAATCAATTCTCATTTTCCACACTTCAAACACAGACAATGGATAGACATATATTCTTCTCTGATTTTGAAATACCAGCTGGATCCTTTTCTGTCTTTATGGTAATCACTCTAATACTTTGGATTGCATTGTATGATCGTGCTTTCGTGCCACTAATGGAAAGGTATACACGACAGCAAGGAGGCTTAAGCCCGGTTCTTCGTATGGGAATTGGTTTAGTACTCTCTTCTGCAGCGATGGCACTTTCAGCGATAACAGAAGGCATAAGGCGGCGTATAGCAATTGATCAAAAAGATATATATCCTCAAGATAGTCCAAATATTGCATCAGTAGACATGTCCGCTATGTGGTTCGTGCCACAGTATGTGCTTCTTGGACTAGCTGATGCTTTCAATGCAATTGGACTGGTTGAGTTCCTTTATTCTGAGCTTCCTAAAAGCATGTCTAGTTTTGTTGTCGCTATTTTCACACTTGGGATGGCTGTTTCTGGCTTTTTTGGGAGTCTTATAGTGAATGTTTTGGATAGTGTTACTTCATATGGAGGTGAAATTAGCTGGTTGTCAAGTAATATTAACAAGGGTCATCTAGATTATTACTACTGGTTACTTGCTTTCTTCAACATTCTCAACTTCCTTTATTTTCTTCTCATTTGTCGATATAATCGTCCTCCGGGGCCGAGTTAGAGTGTCACTGTCGGCTACGTGTTCGGGTGAACCCAGTAGCTTTGGTTCAAATATTGTATTTGTCCTAAAAAATTCATTGTATATGTACAAATTATTAATTTAGAACCCAATAATTTAAAAAGATTAGAATCATAAATGTATATACTTGTGTGTATATATTATGTGTGTATATATATATAAAGTGCATGCTCTTTTAGTTTTGCTGTAAAGGTACTCAACCCGAAATGATTTTGTTAATTTAAATTGTATTATCACCAAATACCAGAAAATATAAAAAAAAAATTCATTGGAAAACGTTTTCCTTCGTAACAAATACACCTAGAATAGAAACTTTTTCATAACACTCCTACAAAATTGTGGTCTTCTTGCATTCCTCGAGCTATGGTTTTGTAAAAATATTTACTAGCATTCCTTTATTCATTAAGGGGTAAAAACGTCTTCCGTGGTGGGAAATTGTGGTAGAAATGATATCGATAGCCACTCTAAAGGCTCCTATTTAGGAATTAGCGAGTGTATTCTAAATTTCGGTTTTCCAATTCAAATTTTTAAGACAAAAAATGTCCTGAGTTGTGCTGAATTTTTAGTTTAAATTTCAGAACAAAATAAGTACTGATCGCTAAATAGTAAATAACATCTCCGAAAATAGTTATCTGTGCACTTGCCCCAAAATTGTGACAACAGGTAATATATTGGCCTTTGAAAAGAAGCATAAGTTTCATTTAAGAATTGATTTCACCTATGATCATTGAATTTTATTCATTTTGATAGTTAAGTCATAAAATTATTTAGCAACTAAATTTACAATAGTAAAGTCACTAAGTTATATCAACTACGACAGTAAAGTCACCACACTAACTGATCTCACTTAGGATTCTTGGAATGGAGATTGGATTTCCTTTTTTTTTTTTTTCAAAGAGGTTGGATTTCTTCGAAGCTCCTCAGTTGGGGATCCTATGGATGGAAACAAGTTCATATCATGTTTACAGCTACAGCTATAACATTAAGTGGGCGTTTGGACATAAGAATTGTAAAATTCCGAAAAAAAGTTAATTTTTTTTCAAGTGAAAATGATATTTGAAAACTAAAGTTTGTTTGGACATGAATATAATTTTGGGTTGTTTTTGAAGTTTTGTGAGTGATCTGAGTGAAAATTTTGAAAAATAGTTTTTTGGAGTTTTTCAAATTTTCGAAAAATTCCAAAATCCATCTTCAAGTGAAAATTTGAAAATTTATGGCCAAACATTGATTTCAGAAAAAAGTGAAAATTTTTCGGAAAAAAATTAAAAATTTTCTTTTGTCCAAACGGACTCTAAATAGTTCCTCTTTCGAATTTTTTTTATAGAAAGGGTAATTCTCTAAATATCACATTCATTTACTCACTTGTGGTTTAAAGCAAATTAGGGTTCTCTTAGTATCATAATCATAGCTACTAGGATAAAAAGGTTATGTCCAACAAGTAAAAAAGATTATAGTATGAATTTTATTTATAATTTTCATATTTACAAATGGATCCGATGGTGAGTTTAACCACTACTGATGAGGAGCAGTGTTTTAAAAGGCGTGAGCGTAAGGCGAGGCGTTTTATATATGCCTCAGTGGAGCGTAAGTCCCGATGCGCGGGGCATAAGCCCCATATGTATTTAATTTTTAATATTTTATAAAATAATATAATGATAGTTAATATTTATAAACAGGTAAAATTGCATAAAAATTGAAGAAAACTATATATATGTGTGCTCCATCCCCACAAAAAACTAATCAAAACAATCTATTATATATACGTTACTTACAAGCATAAGTAACTTGAGTCTAAAAGAATAAAGTTTTCTATATGACGGAACAAAAATGATGATTAACCTGCAATTTAAACTTTGAATTTGCTGTTATGAAGAAAAATGTAGTTCTCTTTGTATTTGTAAAAAAAATTAAATATTTGTTGCTTTTGGGAGATATTAGCAGACTAGCGGACAAGATACAAATTTGGAAAAACCATGAATTAGGGCTTAAATCAATAAAAAAAGGTCTTTACTTTTAAATTTAATACTTTTCAGTTCTTTTTTTTAACCTTTGAGTAATTACCAAACTGACTTTTGAGAATTTGGGTATTATATGAAGGACTAATTCAACAAATTTTGTTTTAATTTGAAAAAATTCTCTAGGGCTTACTCTTTACTAAAAAAATGCATCCCGAACGCCCGGGCGTACGCCCCAAATTGCGGGGCATACGCCTCCTGAGACTTTCGCCCCACACCATCGCCCCGGGGTGTTTTTGGTACGCCTCGCTTCGGGGCTCGCCCCGAAAACGCCTTTTAAAACAGAGATGAGGAGAGACCACTGAGTTCGAAATTTCGAATTCATACCTCTACAATTTGAATTATAATTTTTTTTGCCTCCGAGCACGACAGTTAGGCCAATACTATGAGTTTCTTGTTCAGAAATTTTTTGTAATTGCACTTTTTATACTTAAATTAATTAATTTGTCCCCGCTTCGCGCGGTTGTAACAAACAATAATAAATATAGCATATGATTTTTTTCTTCTAAATTTAGTTGTGATAAAAGAGATAAAATTTTATTTATATGCATACAAAATTTAATCCTATGATTTGATTATATTACAAATATAAATTATTTTTAAATACAAACCAAGCGCCCAATTTCCATACTTCAAGCCCTATGCATGTTACAACTTACAAGAGAGGGGCATCCAAATGTTCTATGTTAGTAGCATAAATAATATACATAAAAGGGCCAAAAATGCCTCAAAGGTATTGAAAATGGCTCAATTTTGCCCTTCTTCCACCTATTGGGCCATAAATACCCTTAACGTTAGTTTTTGGGCTCAAACTTACCCCTATATCTAATGAAGGGCCAACAATACCCCTAACGTTCAGAAATACCCTCTGTTAACCTTTTGGTCCGCAAATGCCCCTAACGTTCATTTTTGGGCTCAAACTTACCGCTATATCTACCAAAACTAACCTAGTCAATTTTTTGACTTTAACTTCGCCATCTGGCATTTTCTTAATCCACGTGTATTATTTGTATTAAATAAATCCACATGCATCTTTTAAAATATCCAACGACCATGACCCGCTCCTATATATTTGGACGGTCGGCTAAAAATAATTATATTCGCTAGTTAAATATATAAAAAAATATACATTGATTATATATAAAAATATGTATATTATACATTAATATTTTAATATATATTTTACATGATATTATTTTTAGGAGAAATTATACGGTGTAGTTCCACCGCCAGCCCCACCTGACCCACCGCCTCAAATAGCCAATCAAAATTCAACATCTAACCCTCTGAAACCCTTCAACCACAATAGCTCCACCACCAACGACTTTCAATCCCCAAACTTCAACCCTTCCGATTGCAATCCAAACAAACCCCACATATCAATCATCCCCTCTCATCCTAGCAAAAATACGATCCCTACTCTCCAACCCTAAGATATGCTTCATCTTGAAAGCTCAATTCAAAATTCCCAAAATTTAGCCAACTATTCAGAGCACCAGCAAGAAGCACCTAAGGTTCAGAAGAATTTGGCTATACCACCATCACTGAAAGTGTCTTAGAATTTTGACCCCCCTTCTCGCCACTATAGAGCCTCCAATGACTTGCACAACCTTCAATCTAATGCCCAACCAAATGCAGATCAAAACATGGGAATCAATAATCCATCATCCAGCACAACCAACAATCAAAAGATTCAGGTCATGCCTCCTAATGCAGTCTCAAAACCATCCTTTGCAGCCTCTGTCTGAGCTGCCCTCTTCAGTAATTCGAAGGGTAAACAACTAGTTGAAATTAATCATGGCACTCATATGGGTAAGCATGTTGTTTACTTCTCTACTGAAGATTATTTTATTAATTTAGCTGAGGATTGCAAGTTTACAATAGTAGAAAATTTTATCAGAGGAAAACCTAGCATGGAAGAAGTTAGGAAATTGTTTATAAGTCATATTCCCCTTAAAGGTGCTGTCAAAATAGCCTATTATGATCCTAGCCATGTATACATTGACTTTACCAATGAATCTGATTTTTGCCATATCTACTTTAAACCCTTCATTACCCTCGGTCCATATATTATGAAAATTATTAAATGGACTCCTGACTTTGTTCCTGAATGTGAAACCTCAATTGCTCCGTCTGGATCCTAATTCATCAACTTCCATGACATCGTTTTAGATGGGATATTCTTTCAAGAATGGTTAGTTCTGTTGGCACTGCTATGACGCCGACATGACCACTTATTCTAAGTCTAGAGGAAATGTGGCCAAGCTTAAAGTTGAAATTGATCTCTTAAAACCCAAACAAGATCAAATTTGGGTGGGGTTCAAGAGATTAGGCACTAACGAGGAGGATGGATATTGGTTAGATATAGAATATGAAGGTGATCCCTCATACTGCCAATATTGTTCTATGCAAGGTCATGATATATCTTCTTGTAGAAATAATAAAAGGGATGAAGAAGCCCAGGTTCAAGCTATGAAAAGAGATGAGGAGGTTCAGGTCTTGGGTACATCCACTAAAGAAGTAAGCAATGATCAATGGACAATACAGAGAAACAATAATAAGAAGAATCAACAATCAAAGGGCAAGAATATTTTGAGTGGATCATCGCAACAAACTCAATGTGAAGGCAACTTCACAGAGCACAACTTGCAATTGCAGAAGGAAGAGCATCCAATCCAACAGTCAAGGGATCAAGGGAACACTCAGAAACATGTGATGAATAAAGCAAAATATTCTGACTATATTTCACAAACAAACAAGTACCATAGCAGCATAACAAATTAAAAAAAAGAGTTCATTGGCAAGCACAACCGAGTAACCATACAATCTATCTTCCTCAAACCTCCAAGCAATCATTGTCACAAATAAACATAACTAATCAACCTGTTCCAAACTTAAAACACAACACTCTTCCAACCACAAGCTCCCAATCACAACCTAATACACCCAAGCCTAACTACTCAGCAGAAATTCACCAAATACCTCATCCCAAAAAAAAAAACAATCCTCCCAGGTTAAATCCAATACTATATCCATTTCCAACCCTCCTAAGTAACAAACTCCAACATCCCTAACCGAGACTATCCCAAGACCAATCCAAAATAGTTCAACCCAGCAAATAAACCTTACTTTAGTGCAATCAATAAAATCACAATCTCATCATATCCTTTATGTACCACATGACCCTCCACCTGATGATCCCCTACCAACAGATATTGTTTTTACTGAAGACAATAATGATGTAGAGCTCGAAAATAAATATAATGTAGATTCAGAGTTTGAATCCTATGGGGAAGAATCAGAAATAATTGAAAATAATCCAATCATAAATGACACTGAAGATGACTATGAAAGTGTTGTAGATTAATCGGAGTCTAGTGACAAAAATACGGATGCAAAATCCACCAACAGTGATGATGTGGATGACATATTGATTGAAGCTTGCTCTACTCAACTACCTCTATTAGATGAAATTGCTCAAGCCTTTGGGAAAATCTATGATAAGCACCATCTCTCGCCTAGAGGGTTTGAATAAAAGAAGGGGTGGTTTATCATATAGGGGCGATAGAGGAAACAAGAGAGGCAAAGGTATTCCTGCTATGAGATACTCACATGACAAAGATGATCAACCATTATCATTTTAATGATTAAGTCTCTTATTTGGAATATTAGGGGCATCACGTCACAGGGTGCCTTTGACAGACTCAAGCAACTCAAAAAATCACACAATCTATTATTCATTGCCATCATGGAACCTTTATGTAACAGTTCCACACTTGAGAAGTTTAGGAGAGGACTAGAATTTGACTTTGCATTTACCAACTACAGTAATAAAATTTGATTTTTTGATGATAATGTTGTTAATTGTACAGTTATTGATGATATGACTCAATATATTAATTGTTCAATCAACAACAATGGGGTAACATTATTTATCACTTTGGTATATGCCAACTGTAAGGCTCATCTCAAGGAATCACTGTGGGATGATATCCTATCTTTTTCTGATGATATGACTTCACCATGGATGGTCGCTGGCGACTTTAATTCTACCGTGGAGCCTGAGGAGAAGGAGGGGGGGGAGTAGAATTCATAGTATGTCTAAAAGCCTTCCTTTCATTAATTGTATAGTAGGCAGTGGTTTGATGGACCTTGGCTACTCTGGTAACCCCTTCACATGGTGTAATGGGTGGGCACCTAGTAAGAGGATATGGGCAAGATTGGATAGGGTATTAGTAAACTCTGAATAGTTGCAAAGATTTCCTAATACTTCAGTTGTTCATTTGGTCAGAACTGGCTCTGATTACGCCCCACTGCTTATTTCTATGGCCAACACTCAATGGGAGACTAAGAAATATTTTAGATTCTTAGATTTTTGGACTGAACAAGAGGACTTCTTAAAAGTCGTTGAACAATCTTGGCAGATACAGGTCGAAGGAGGTCCTATGTGAAAATTTTATCTCAAGCTTAAGAATGTTTGTAACAGTCTCTCCTCCTGGTCTAGAAACACTATTGGGAATATTTTTGACAAAATCAAGGAACTATAAAATAGACTTGTAGAGCTTGAAGATAGATGTTTGAATGTCAACTCAGAGTGTAATAGGATGGAGTACAATAATGTGAATGCCCAGCTTATCAGGCACATTAAAAATGAAGAATCCTTTTGGAGGCAAAAAGCTGGATTGAAGTGGTATTCAGAGGGGGATAATAACACAAGGTTCTTTTATTCTGTTATCAACTCCAGAAGGAAAAAGCTACAGTTAACAAGAATTAAAAAACAGGATGGCACATGGATTGAAAATAATGATGACATAGTTACTGAAGTTGTTGCCTTTTTTTGAACAACAATTTGCACAAGAGACTACATGTAGAGATTTTTCTATGCTCAAGAGGCTTCCCAGAGTGATAGGTGAAGATGCCAACCTGGCATTGAAGGCTATTCAAATTATGAATGAAGTGAAACAAGTGGTCTTCTCTATGAGTAGTAGTAGTTCACCTGGTCCGGATGGCTTATCTGGGAAATTTTTCAACACTGCTGGGATATTATTATTGAGGATCTTTATGATGTTATACTGGATTTCTTTTCTGGTAGTGAACTCCCAAGATTTTGCACTCACACATGCCTAGTCCTTATCCCTAAAATTGACAACCCCCAACAATACACTAATTTTAGGCCCATTAGCTTAAGCAACTTCACTTTCAAAATCATATCCAAGCTGCTGAATACTAGACTATCCCCTTTGATGAATAAGATCATCTCCCCTAACCAAACATGCTTCATAAAAGGAAGATCGATCTCTGACAATGTAAATGCTCACATAGGAATTGGTTCATAATTTTAAAAGGACAAATATCAATGGGAATGTAGTGTTCAAATTGGACATGGCCAAAGCTTTTGATAGGGTTATTTGGGACTACTACCTTTGCCAGACTTTGAGACAATTGGGATTCTCTGAATTTTGGATTGACATGGTTGCCAGGTTGGTCTCTAACAACTGGTATTCCATTAATATCAATGGAGTTAGGCATGGATTTTTCAAATCCTCAAGAGGTCTCAAATAAGGTGGCCCACTATCTCCCTCACTATTTGTTATTGGAGCTGAGCTATTATCTAATATGATGGATCAATTGAAGAATGAGAATTTCACCCCCTTTTCCGTGGACCATGGAAGTCCTTTGATCACTCATCTTACATATGCCGATGACACTATACTTTTTTCCTCTATGGACCTCCTATCCATTTCCATGATGATAAGGAAGCTAGAAAATTATGAGTAAGTCTCAGGCCAAATGGTGAATAAAAGAAAATCTTCTTTTCTGGTATCTCCATCTACTCCTATTTCTATCATAGAGGATATCAAATGCATTACTATTTTTTCTCATTCCCCTTTTCCTTTTACTTATCTGGGGTGTCCTATTTACTTTGGAAGATTTTGTTTTGTTATTTTAGAAATATGGTGGCCAAAATAGCAAATAGAACTCAGGGGTGGAAAGGAAACCTTCTTTCTGTTGGGGGTAGAGCGGTCCTTATCAGGTATGTACTGCATTCACTATGTTGTGCATCCACCAAAAACTACCCTTGGACATATTGAAAAATCTCTTGATAATTTCTTTTGGGAATTTTTAGAAAGCAAGAGAACTTATCACTGTTTTTCATAAAAGAATTTATGTTACCCTAAGGCATAGGGAGGGGTAGGATTTTGGTTATTGCATGACATGTGCATTTCATTTGCTGGTAAAGCTTGGTGGAATTTCAGAACTCATAAGCCCCTTCTCACTCTCTTTTTGTAAGCCAAGTACTGTAAAAGAAGTCATCCAGTTTCTAAAAAGAAGAACTATTCTCAATCTCACTCTTGGAGAAGGCTAATGGATATCAAAAAAGATTGTGAAAAGTATATCTTATGGAAAGTGGGGAAGGGAAACATCTCTTTTTGGTGGGACAACTGGACAAATAAAGGTGCATTAGCCAAAGTAATTGGACAAGAAAACAAATCTAAGAAGATTAGAGTGTCCGATTTTATCTCAAGCAATCGATGGAATCTGGAAAAGCTCCATGATGTTTTTCCTCCTAATTTGGTATCTCATATCGAGTCTATCAGTATTACTTCGGGAGAGAAGGATCAACCTATTTGGCTTGCGAATCACAATGGATCCTTTTCAAGCAAATCAGCCTGGAAGGCTCTTAGGAAATCTAAAGGTTCCTCACTCACCCTTTCAAGATTTGGCATAGTGAGTTACCATTCAAAGTCTCTTTCCATACATTGCGGTTATTGAATGGTAAATTAGCCATATATGATTCTTTGGTTAAATTTGGTGTGCATGGCCCTTTAAAATGCTATTGTTGTCCTAATGGTACCTCTGAGTCTATTAAGCATCTATTTTGTGAAAATGTGATTGCTGGGAAAGTTTGAAAATATTTTCAAGATACATGTGGTTTGAGAATGCAATCTACAGGTGGTATAAGAGCCAAATTTATTAGATAGTGGATTGTTCAGCCTCAAAATAAAGTTCATGAATTAATATTGCAATGTCTTACATCTGTTATATGTTGGAAAATTTGGAATTATCGATGTACTTTTAAATATGAGGGAGTTAGAAATACTACTAGCAGTATCATTGCAAAAATTACATACCTGATGCGAATGCTTCTTTCGGCTCAATTCCCTTCTTTATCCTTCACCTTCCCCTTTCAAAGAATTACCCAAATGGTTGATAGGATTAAGCCCAAGATGCGCATCATTCCAGTGATATGGAATAATCCTGCTTTCGGTGAGTTCAAATTAAATGTAGATGGGTGCAGCAAAGGAAATCCGGGGAGCACAGGGGGAGGTGGAATTTTAAGAGATCACCTTGGACATATGGTCATGGCTCTCACTGTGTATCTTGGGTGTTGCCCCAATAATTCAGCTGAGGTGCAAGCTATTAAAACTGAAATGAGGTGATGTTTAGACCACGACTTTAATAGATTAACTATTGAATCAGATTCTTTACTTGTTCTTTAAATGATAAAGGGAGAAATCTCCACGGCATGACAAATAAGAGAAGAAGTCAAAGAGATTCAAGCAATGAACACAAATGGATAGTTTCAATTCACTCACACCTTCAGGGAAGGTAACATTCCAGCTGATCTTCTAGCAAATTTAGTGGAAAGAGATAGAATTAATCAGTTCTTCATTGGGGCTATGAATATGCCAAGGCAGATTACACCCTCAGTGAAAAATGATGAGCTAAGATGTAACGATCCGACCGGTCATTTTGAGTATTACAATCCCGTTTTCCATTTTCTATTCAAATTGTATCTTACAGTTGTTATGTGAATTGCCGGGGTAATTAGTTCGGGTCCGGTGAGGTTTTGGAATGAATTGGAACACTTAGTTCCAAGGTTTAAAGTTTAAGTTAGAAAAATGGACCCAATATGGACCGATGTGTAAATGACTTTGGATTTAAATTTATATAATTCCAATAGCCCCGTATGGTAATTTTGGGCTTAGGAGCGTGTCTGGAATATTATTTAGAGGTCCGTAATGGAATTAGATTTGAAATGCCGAAAGTTTAATTTTTGGAAAGTTTGACCAGGGGTTTGAATTTTCAATATCGGGGTCAGAATCTGATTCTGAAAATTAAAATACCTCTATTATGTCATTTATGTCTTGTGTGCAAAATTTGAGGTCAATCAGACGTGATTTGATAGGTTCCAGAGTCGTTTGTAGAAATTAGAAATTTCAAAGTTCATTAGGCTTGAATTGGGGTGTAATTAATGGTTTTAGCATTGTTTGAGGTGATTTGAGGGCTCGACTAAGTTCGTATGATGTTTTAGGACTTGTTGGTATATTTGGTTGAGGTCCCGATGGGCTCGAGTGAGTTTTGGATGGTTAACGGATCCTTTGTGGCCTTGGTGAGATTGCTGATATATGTTGCTACATTTTTTGGATTTTTTCTTTCGCTTTCGCGAGTGGGCCCTCGCGTTCGCGAAGAGGAATTTCAGGCAGGCAGGATTTACTCTTCGCGTTCGCAAGGGGGTCTCGTGTTCGCGAAGAAAAGTTGGGTTGTGCATCGCGTTCGCGTTTAGAGTATCACGTTCGCAAAGGGAAACAAAATAGTGGGCATGGATTTTTGCCTTCGCGTTCGCGAAGGGGAGCTCGTGTCCGCGAAGAAGGGCTCCGTAAAGCATCGCATTCGCGAGCAGTGTCTCGCGTTCGCGGAGAGCAAATTTTGGGCAGCACATTTTGTGCTTCGCGGACGCGTAGGACCTGTCGCGTTCGCGAAGAAGATAGGTCTGGATAGAGAGTTTAAGTTCTGAAAATGGGACTTTGTCCCATTTTCAGTTTTTGACGGGTTGGAGCTCGGGAAGAGGCGATTTTCGGGAGTTGTTCAAGGTAAACAACGGGATTCGAGCGTTTGGAAGTTGATACGCGCATAATGGAATTTTCGGAGCATTGCTTAGCTTGCTTGACATTGGATTTGGCTTGTTCGAGGTAAGTAACTCTTCTAATCTTGGAGTTGAGGGTATGAACCCTGAATATATGTATTTCATGTATGGTTAGAAGGTGACGCACATGCTAGGTGACGGGCGTGTGGGCGTGCATTATAGAAATTATGACATAATTGTTTATGTGGAATTTTGTAGTTAAATAATTTTGGCATTTTCCATGCGGTTTTATGTGTTAAAGAAATTGAGCCGAAAAACATATTAAAAATTATGTTGAGGCTATGTGCTAGTATTATTGGGACCCACGGAGATCATGTTGCTGTAAATTATTTGTTTTAAATTGAAAATTATACTCAGCCATATTCATTTCATTGCATATCATATCTCAGTCTCTGTTGTTATTTATTGATACATTATATCATCAATTTTGGGCTATTCTCATAACACTGTGAGCCCATGAGATAGAGACTGTAGAGATTGATGACTGAGGGAGGCCGAGGGCATGATTGTGAGGATTGTTTTGGGATCGGGCTGCACGCGCGCAACATGCCATGTTGGCTTTATATATATTATACTATTGCACGTGAGTTGGCCATGCAGCACGTGAGTTGTCCGTGCGGATCTATATATATTATACTATTGCACGTGAGTTGGCCTTGCGGATCCAGATATTATTATAGCAAATGAGTTATCCGTGCAGCACATGAGTTATCCGTGCGGATCCAGATATGATATTATAGCACGTGAGTTGTCCGTGCTTATAGCGCTTGGGCTGTAGGAGCCCCTCATGAGTCTGTACGCACCCCAGTGAGCGCAGTCGATTATAAACAAGGATCGGGCTGCACACCGTAACAGGTATTGTATAACGCTGAGTGATTGAGTGTGATGAGCATAGTGAGAGAGAATGCGAGACAATGAGATTGAGTACTCTGAGAGTGTGAGTACATGAGTATAATCTATGAGATACATTGCATTGACATGCACACATGACATATATGCATAAAGATGTATTTTTCTCATGTTGTACGGTATCACATTATTCATGATTTCTCACACATGTTGATAGATGGGAATAGTAATGCATTTGTTTTACACTGATTATCTGAAAAGAAAATGAGATATTTTATTTATTATTAAAAGGATTTTGGAAAAAAATTATGTTTTCAAACTTATTCACATTTTTGGTAACTTTGGCAAAAGATTTGGGTTTTCACTGATGTATTTGAAAGGAAGAACTATTATTGCTGAAATCATGATGTGATTGAGCATTTTATCTCTTAGTTACTTTTGGTATTATTTGCTTTATGTCGTTATTAATTGTTGTGGATTAGCGGATTTGGACCCGACCTTGGTAGAAGCTCGTCACTACTTTCAACCTACGGCTAGGTTTGTTATTTACTCAGTACATAAGGTCGGTTGTACTGTTACTACACTTCTGTATATTGCGTGCAGATATTGGTTGCCATTGTTGCTGTGCTCGATGATTGCGGGATCTGAAGATGTACCTGCATTCCTGTTGTAGCTGCCTCTTGTTCAGGGTAGCCTTAGATTTATAAAAGCTCTGTTTATGTATTATTCAAACAGACTATGTATTTATTTTATTTCCGCTTTGTATACTCTATTCTTAGAAGCTCATGATTTGTACTACTAGTTCTTGGGAAGATGTACTGGTTTTAGATATTTTCTTTTAATTAATTTCATTGGAATTAGATAGTTGGTAATTGGCTTACCTAACGGGTTGGGTTAGGTGACATCACGACTAGTGGGATTTTGGGTCGTGACATAAGAAGACCAAGTTTTAGAATTAAGGCGAGGAAGAACACCTTCATCTTTGATCCAGGTTGAATGTGATATTTGTGCTAAGTTTCATACTTAGCAATTTTTGGACCTTAATTGTTTCAGGAGTAACCCTCCTCCTTTAAAAAAAAGAAAAAAAAGAAGAGAAACGACATTGTAATATCAATTTTATAGTCTTCATTTATCTAGTGGTAGGGCTTTACAAATTCTGATGTGTTTTAATTCTGGTTAGTCATTATAGGTCATGATGATGCGTAACTGAAACGTTACCTTGGTTCATAAAAGCTGGCAGAAACGTAGGCTATTCTAAGAGAAGTAAAGAAGTGTCGTTTGCGTTTTTGCACTTAAAACTAAAGAAATGGAAAAAATAAATAAGGAGAAGAGCAAAAATATCAAGGAAAAGATAAATAGGAATGCTGCTATTTGGGATGTGCCTTTCTCATTCCCTCATATATATATATATAAGCAAGGGCGCTGACTTTGAAGAGGGGTGTATGTAACACCTATATCGATAAAAATATAGGAGAGATACTAGTTTTATAAGATAGGAAGCATTAGATTTAGTAACGTGTTTTAGAGATGTGTAGGCTAGTCCCAAAATGGATAATATCACTAATTATCTGGATTGTTAAAGCAAGCTAATTAGGGTCGGCTATTTGAATCCTCAATATTCAATGCATCCCATTTAGATCCATTTCATTCCAATGGTTTAATTTAATTAGAGTTCTCTAATACCAGATGTGTTTCATATCTTTTACTGACACCTAAATCTCGACATAAACAATATACTCCTAGTACACAAAAAAGGTGTGATGACCCAAAAGGTCATCTTATATTTTAGAACTCGAATATGTACTCTTAAGCATTAAAAATTTCATTTTTACCCTCCTCGATTTGTGTGCGCAGTCTGAGCAGGTTTTTGGAAAGCTTTTATGTTAAAAATTGATGAAAATAAGAATTTATGCCTTAAAAGTTGATTTTAGATGACTTCGGTCAATATTTTTGGTAAATGGGTCCGGATCCATGTTTTGACGGTCCTAGTAGGTCTGTATCAAATATGGGACCTGGGCGTATGCCCGGAATTGAATTCGGAGGTCCCTAGCTTGAGTTATGAATTTTAGATGAAAATTAAAAGTCTGAAAATTATTTTTTTTTAAGAATTGATTGATATTTGGCATTGTTAGTATCGAGTCTGTATTTTGGTTCCGGAGCCCGGTACAGATTCATTATGATATTTAAGACTTGTCTGTGAAATTTGGTGAAAAACGGAGTTGATTTGACGTGATATAGATGTCCAGTTGAGAAGATATGAATTTTAAATTGTTCTTGAGAATTTTATTTGATTTGGTGCTAAATTTGTAGTTCTATGTGTTTTTGGCGATTTGATCGCGCTAGCAAGTTCTTATGATGTTTTTAAACTTGTGTGCATGTTTGGTTTGGAGCCCCGAGGGCTCGGGTGAGTTTCGGATAGGCCACGGGATGTTTTGGACTTTGAAAATCTGGTTTTTTCTGCAGAGTCTGTGTTCTGGCATGTCTTTCTTCACGTTCGCGAAAGTGCTCTCGCAAACGCGAAGAGTAAACTGGGCAGCTGAAGTTTTCTTCTTCGCGAACGCGAAGCCCTGGTCGCGAACGCGAAGTGATGGGGGACTTACCCTTCGCGAACGCGACCGGCTCAATGCGAACGCGAAGCATGTGGGGACCTGGGGGAGTAATCATCGTGAACGCGAGCTACGTCTCGCGAACGCGAAGGCTTGGCAGACCATACACTTTGCGAACGTGAGAGTGCTCTCGCGAACGCGATGAACACTATCACACAGCACTTAACAGAACCCAAAAACGGGATTTTAGCCAAAAGCTCATTTTTCTCAAAAACCAAACGGTGAGAGGCGATTTTGCAAGAGTAATTTCTTCCCCAAATTATTGGTAAGTGATTCTAAACCATTTCTTTTCAATTACCCATTATATTTCTTGAATTTTCAACCTAAAATCTAGAGTTTTCATGGTAGAATAGGGGGTTAGGGTAAAAACTAGGGATTTCGGGAATTTGGGGATTTAGACCTCAATTTGAGGTCGGATTCCAAAACTAATTACATATTCTGGCTTGGGGGTGAATGGGTAAAAGAATTTTGGTCCGAACCTCGAGTTTTGACCAAGCGGGCCCGGGGTCGATTTTTCAACTTTTTGGAGGAAAACTTTGGGAAATTTAATTTATGCAATATAATTAATTCCTTTAGCAATATTTGATATTATCGAGTCATTTTTGAATAGATACGAGTGGTTTGGAGGTGAATTCCAAAGGAAAAGCTGTGATTGAGAATTAAGTAGCTCTCGGAGCGAGGTAAGTGTTGTGTCTAACTCTGACTTGAGGGAATTAGGAACCTTAGATTACTTGCTAAGTGAAATTCATGTGAGCGGCGTATATGTGAGGTGACGAGTACTTATGCGCCGTCAATTTACCTATTTTTCCATGTTTCTCAGTTTTTCTTATATTGTCTCATTCCTATGCCTAATTGCTATGTGTTATACTAGTGTTGTTCAATTTATCGTTCTTATCATGTTTACGAATTTTCTGGTGATAATTGAGTTTTTATTTCAAAGTTGAGATTGATGTTATGGAACCAAATGTTGAAGTAAGGTTTGTACTTGTTATTCTATCTCCCTGTTGTTATTTATGCATTGCATTATGGTAAGGGAGAATGTTAATGCACGAAAGGTGATGCCGTGCCATATTATGAGTGTTAATGCATGAAGGGTGATGTCGTGCCATATTGTAAGTGTTAATGCACGAAGGGTGATGCTGTGCCATATTGTGAGTGTTAATGCATGAAGGGTGATGTCGTGCCATATTGTAAGTGTTAATGCACGAAGGGTGATGCTGTGCCATATTGTGAGTGTTAATGCATGAAGGGTGATGTCGTGCCATATTGTAAGTGTTAATGCACGAAGGGTGATGCTGTGCCATATTGTGAGTGTTAATGCATGAAGGGTGATGCCGTGCCATGTTGTGAGTGTTAATGCACGAAGGGTGATGTCGTGCCCTATTGTGAGTGTTAATGCACGAAGGATGATACCATGCCATGATATGAGAGTTAATGCACGAAGGATGATGCCGTGCCGTTTCTATTAATTTTATAGTGAGATTGAAAGTAAAAGAACGAAGGGTGATGTCGTGCACTTTTTCTTACTGTATTTACTATTCCTGTTGATTCTTGGTATATTGATTGCTCTGATGATCATTCTGTTGTAGTTCTTTTTCTTGTATTCTCCCTCAGTATGTTCCCCTCCTGACATTTCCTATTTAGTTCTTCAGTTCTGTTAAATTGTACAAGTTGATTTGTAGGTGCCTTGCCTTAGCCTCGTCACTACTTTGTCGAGGTTAGGCTCGATACTTTCCAGTACATGGGGTCGATTGTACTGATACTGTACTTTTTACTTTCTGTGCAAATTTTGATATCGGCTTGGGTTGATCGAGATTTTTACTATTGGTTCGCTGTCCGGAGACTCAAGGTAGGTCTGTCGGCGTTCACAGACCTTGAGGTCCTCATCTATCTTTTCTGCTCTACTGTTACTTTCATTTAGACAGTTGCATTTCTTCAGACTATTACTTGTAGTAAATTCTAGAATGCTCGTGAATTGTGACTCCAGATCCAGATGGTAGTAATTAGTATAGTTTTATGATATTTCGCACTTATTATATTTCATCTTAGTTAATTATTGTTAATTACTGAATGGAAATAAGAAATTGGTTATTGATTCTCTAACGTTGGCTTGCCTAGCAAGTAAAATGTTTGGCGCTATCACGGTCCCGTTGGTGGGAAATTTCGGGTCGTGACAAGTTGGTATCAGAGCACTAGGTTGCCTAGATCTCAAGATTCACGAGAAAGCTTAGTAAAGTCTGGAGGATCGGTACGGAGACGTCTGTTCTTATCTTCCAGAGGCTATGAAGTTTAGGAACAAGTTTCAATTTTATTCTTCTCCGTCGTGCGATTTTGCTTTCTCAATACTGATTGAACTCTTCTACTCATATTCTCTCGGAGATGGCGAGAACACATACCACTTTCTCAGCTGAGCAACAGCCAGAGCCTCCAGTGAAAGCTCCTACGCGAGGTAGAGGTCGAGGCCGAGGCCGGGGCATGGCTTAGCCTAGGGCCCGAGCAGCATCCCCAACAGTGAAGCCTCAGATAAAGCTTGACGAGGAGGTTCCATCCCAGATTGTTCTTGCCAGACTAGCTCAGGTTCCGGAGGGTTTCATTGCCACCCCAGTACTTCAGGACGCTTTGGTCTGTTTGGTTGGCCTTATAGAGAGTGTGGCCCAGACTGACGCATTTTCCATGGCACCAGTAGTCTCTCAGGCTGGAGGAGGAGCCCAAACTCTTACCACTCCCGCTCTGAAGCTGATAACTCCCCAGTATCAGGCTCTAGCAGCTCAACCAGTCGGATTAGTTCAGCCGGTTATTGCGGCACAGGTCAGAGATGGGCCAGCTATGTCTTCTGAGGCTTTATGGAGATTGGACAGGTTTGCCAAGCTCTTTCCTGTTCACTTCAGTGGTGCTCCTTCAGAGGATCCCCAGGAGTATCTTGACAACTGTCACGAGGTTCTACTGAACATGGGTATAGTGGAGACCAATGGGGTCAATTTTGCTGTATTTCAGATGACTAGTTCCGCCAAGAAATGGTGGAGAGATTACTTGTTTACCAGACCAGCTGGGTCTCCTGCTCTTACTTGGGACCAGTTCTCTCAGCTCTTCATAGAGAAGTTTCTGCCTATCACATTGAGAGAGGAGCGTCGCCGTCAGTTTGAGCATCTTCAGCAGGGCAGTATGACTGTTACTCAGTATGAGATCCGTTTTGTAGATTTGGACCGTCATGCTATTATTCTGCTTCCGACCGAGAGAGAGAGGGTGAGGAGGTTTATTGATGGACTTGCTCAGCCTATCATATTGCTTATGGCAAAGGAGATTGGGAGTGAGATTTCTTTTCAGGCGGCTGCTAATGTCGCCAGACGAGTCGAAATGGTCCTTACTCAGGGAGGTCAAGAGTCTGACAAGAGGCCTCGTCATTCCAGTTAGTTCAGCGGTTCCTCATCTAGAGGCGGGAGTACCTTTGGTATAGGCCATCCTCCCAGGCCATTTCATTCAGTGCTCCAGGCATCCCACAGTGCCTCAGGTGGTCGTGGCCCTCATATGCATTATTCCGACCAGCTAGCCTACAGTGCACCACCAGCTCCTATTTGTGCACCTCCACTCCAGAGTTATCAGGGTGGTTATTCAGGTTGACAGGGTCAGTTTCAGGGTCAGCAGTCATAACAACCAAGGTTATGTCATACTTGTGGTGATCCGAGGCACATTGCTAGATTTTGCCCTCGGGAAACGGGCATCTCACAACAACAGAGTTCTCATGCTATGGTTCCGGAACCAGTTGCTGTACCACCTGCTCAGCCAGCCAGAGGCAGGGGTCAGGCAGCCAGAGGTAAAGGCTAGACTGTTAGAGGTGGAGGTCAGGCCATTAGAGGTAGAGACCAGCTAGTTAGAGGCCGTCCCAAGGACATAGTTCAGGGTGGTGGCCCCCAGCTCCGGTGTTATACTTTCCCAGCCAGGCCTGAGGCTAAGTCATCTGACGCTGTTATCACAGTTACTATTTCAGTTTGCAGTAGAGATGCTTCAGTTCTACTTGATCTGGGATCTACTTACTCCTATGTGTCATCCTATTTTGCTTCCTATTTGGTTGTGCTCCGTGATTCTTTGAGTGCTCCTGTGTATGTGTCCACACCAGTGAGAGATGTTATTGTTGTAGATCGTATTTATCATTTGCGTGTGGTCACTATTGGGAGTTTTGAGACTCGTGTAGATCTTCTACTTCTTGACATAGTTGATTTTGATGTCACCTTATCATCCTATATTAGATTGTCACGCTAAGATGGTGACCTTAGCCTTGTAGGGGTTGCCTCGATTAGAGTGGAGAGGAAATCTTGGCCATTCTACCAACAGAGTTATCTATTATGTAAAGGCTCGGCATATGGTGGAGAAGGGGTGTCTAGATTATTTGGCCTATGTCCGCGATTCTAGTGCGGAGTTTCCTTCCAAAGATTCAGTGCCGGTTGTTCGTGAGTTTCCAGAGGTGTTTCCCGCAGACCTGCCGGGGATGCCACCCGACAGGGATACTGATTTCTGCACTGATTTGGCTTCGGGCACTCAACCTATTTCCATTTTGCCATATCGCATGGCCCCGCCAGAGTTGAATGAATTGAAGGAGTAGTTGTAAGATTTGCTTGATAAGGGCTTCATTAGACCTAGTGTCTCACCCTGGGGTGCACCTGTGTTGTTTGTGAAGAAGAAATATGGATCGATGAGGATGTGTATAGATTATCGGCAGTTGAAAAAAGTCACCATCAAGAACAAATATCCGCTGCCAAGAATTGATGACTTATTTGATCAGCTTCAGGGTGCCAAGGTATTTTTGAAGATTGATTTGAGGTCCGGTTACCATCAGTTGAAGATTAGGGCATCTAATGTCCCTAAAACAGCTTTTCGGACTTAGTATGGGCATTACGAATTTCTAGTGATGTCATTTGGGTTGACAAATGCCCCAGCAACATTTATGGATTTGATGAATCAGGTGTTCAAGCCTTATTTGTATTCTTTTGTGGTTGTATTCATTGATGATATCTTGATTTACTCCAGCAGTTGAGAGGAACATGAGTAGCATCTTTGTAGTGTGCTTCATACCTTGAAGAATAATCAGTCATATGCCAAGTTTTCAAAATGTGAGTTTTGGTTAGACTCAGTTGCCTTTTTGGGACATGTTGTATCG
>AWOL01S0022369.1:7088-24076 GCA_000715115.1 Nicotiana otophora | reverse complement strand
AAGATGCAACTATCGTACAGCTAATGACAAGCTTATTTATTATTAAAACGGGCAACATCTACCTTGTTTTCCTTTCTTTCCCCACGTCCACACTTATATGTATTGTGTGGTTGCTTATTCTCCTATTTAAAACACCATCAACATACAAAAAATATTTACNGAGCAGATAGTCTACTAGGAGGACTGTCAACCTATCTATCGGGACTTACGGGCATGAAACGCAACGTCTTCAGGCAAAAGGGAGTTTAGTACTAATAAAGTACAGAGTATGTAAGGCATGTAAAGAAGTATATAAAAAATGTGAAAGAAACATGGAGTAAAGGACTCAATTTGTAAGTCTAAATAGCTCAGTAATCATGAAATATTCATAGTGTCATGTATATGGGTATAAATGTCATATTATGCATAGGTATATGCGTACATAACATCATCAAGCCTCTGAGGGCGTCCCATGATATCATCTCGGCCTCAGTCGGAGAAATCATAAACGTATGCTTGTTGATCAGGTGGCCGGTGCATATATAACACCGTAACCTTCCTCCATACCACATATACATATAATATACGTGTATATAACTCTATCTGGTTATGGGTCAATGTACATGTATATATGAATGCAATGTATAATGTATATAAATATGCCTTCGTTTAATATGTTGAAATAAAACTTATCAACTTTTGTATTTTTTGAGACCCATGAACAGACGATATAACAACAGGACACAGAGGGAATCAAGAACATAGGCATCCCTATTACTTCTAAGAATAGAGTCATTTTTTAATGTTGCATGTTTGCTCGTTTCGTTTGTATCATATGGATCATGCCAAAAGGGAAGAAGAGATAGCCTTAACATGCCTTATCACAGTATATCCAATGACTACTTTCTAATTGTCTCATCGCACTTTGATCTACAACAACGATAATAATGCTATCGTTAAGCTACGCAAGATGCAACTATCGTACAGCTAATGACAAGCTTATTTATTATTAAAACGGGCAACATCTACCTTGTTTTCCTTTCTTTCCCCACGTCCACACTTATATGTATTGTGTGGTTGCTTATTCTCCTATTTAAAACACCATCAACATACAAAAAATATTTACCAGCATAACAACAATACAAACATTATAACCAAGTCATTCCCTGCGATTTCCAGCCATATAAAGTCATATACACTTCTCCAAAATGGTCCAATAAGAGACAACAACTTTTTATAAGCCTAAGAGTCGTTACCTTCTCCCCCTCTTAAACAAACGTTCGTCCTCGACCATGCCAAGAATCGTTCGAAGCCATCAATCACTGAGTGAACAAGCCATACATACACCCGCGGGTGACCCCACATCACCCCAAATCCACGTAATCCCAATAACACCACCTCAACTGAAGGTTTTTCCTTCCACCAATACCAATAGGCCTTAGAAAAAAATTTCTCATCGTCCCGTTGTTTCCACAAGACCTGATTCCTACATCAACACATGGTATCAGCATCAAGCAGCTGCAATAACCTATGTATACACTCACCAGGTACATACACATGACCTAACACACTACACATATGTGCATAACAACATTTCTAATCACAATAGTCTTCCATACTCAAACTTTGCACGGGCAATTAACCTTATATCAGCTATAACCCTGTTCCAAAACTCCACAACACCGACAAGGATGCAAGAAGCACGAAGATGCCATGATTATTCACTCAAATAAGCAAGTCACACCCAACACCACTTAGGCACACACTTCG
This sequence comes from Nicotiana otophora, assembly GCA_000715115.1. Classification (NCBI taxonomy): domain Eukaryota; kingdom Viridiplantae; phylum Streptophyta; class Magnoliopsida; order Solanales; family Solanaceae; genus Nicotiana; species Nicotiana otophora. Next base: position 22,327 of record AWOL01S0022369.1, on the reverse strand, counting down.
AAAGATAAACCCCAATAAGCACAACATGAATATGACTGAATATACGAGGGAACAAGTGAAAGAACTATCAAAGAAGGCCGACCGGCACCACTATAGAATCTCCCAACCGGGGTAAAGACATAAGCAGTGTACGAAATCACAAAACTCACCCATATGTGAAGCAACATAGGAGGACTCTCCCCTATAAGAAGAACCGAAACAAAATATGAATGATTCTCCTCTATAACAAATCAACACCATATTTGTACGACATCATCCGGTGCAGCAGCCTCATCCTTATCGAAGAAAGTACATCAACGGATCGAGCCCCCCCTCTTGGGCGCCCTCTACCCGCCTGACCTACACCCCAAGATGGCGGTAAAGTGATATCAATAACTCGGGTAGAACGCATAGCCTGGATACCCCGCTCTGACACATATGTTCAGAGTCTAGGACAATCTCTCACCATGTGGCTAGTATCTCCACACTCAAAGCAGCCTCATTGTTGGCGTGGCTGTGGAAGATGTCCAGTATGGGCACTGTGAGACCCATAGATATCTGAAGCACCGCGCAAAGCCTGAAGTTACAACTGAACAGACTAACCCACAAAACCTCTACCATGGTGTACCTTCCCTCCAAAATGTGGACTAGTAGATCCTTTCGGTCTGTGAGGCCTCTTAGCCTCTCTGTACTCTTTCTCCTAAACCCGTATGTCCTCTCCCTCCTAGTCTCGCATACCCTTTAGTCGGTGAGCGATCTCTACCACCTACTGAAATGGAACATCCGACTCCAATTCTCGAGCCATGCTAAACGTGATATCATGGTTGAGCCCCTCAACTACTCTACTCTCCCTCATTATGCCTTAAGCCACTTATTTGACAAGAGTGTTAAGGAAGGTCCGGGTGCCAAGAGAGGATAACGACAAAATGGGTAAAGGCTTATATCATGGTTATCAAATAAGAAAGGCAATAAGCTCAAAGGGGGTTGACTAGGGATAACAACATTGGTTGGCAATAGAAATCTCAAACGGACAAAGGAAAGCCTACAATCATTTCCCAAACCAAGAAAACTCAGGATTTTGCCTTGAAGCACATTCAGGAAAAGTTCCAGATCATTCACACGGGTACTTGGACTAGCAACGAAAGATCACCTCACCCCTCACTTAACTAAACCGTAAAAGAGGATAAAGTTGAGAGACTACAACAACCACAATCAAGTTAAAGATCACTATGGTCCAATAAACCACTCAATGATTACCAAAGTCAACTCAAGAGTCTCAAAGTCACTAACTTGATCTATTTTCTTTCAAAAACCTTGTTTCAAACCATAAGCACATAGTTAAGTGTGTTGGAACCAAATGAAGCATGAATGACTCTTTTTACGAGAATGACTTGATTAGGCCTTTTATTATTACTATTATTATTACCTAAACATATATAAACTGACTCACTCCCTTAAGAAGGTTGTCAAGCCATCTATCCTCGGGATGAGTCACCCGGTTCACACAAAAACTACTTTAGGAAAACATTGTGGCATTAAGAAAAGCAAAGGCTTATTATTTACGAAAACATAAGAAGATGCTATTAACAAAACAAGAACTAAAGTGGAAAATTAAAGAAGCTAATGAACAATAACTACTAAATATAGATAAACTACAATTAAGAAAAGGAACGAAATCGTCAAATTATTACAGTCCAATTGTATCCAAAATATGTCATATGTCAAATTAAATAAACTCCACCCTCCCCCCCCTGAATAAAAGAAACCATTGTCCTCAATGCTTAAAAATATAAGAGTGAAAAGAGAGTGGGCGAAGAAAACTCCCTATGGATCCTTGGACATCTCAGTGTCCCCAGCAATATCATTCGGCAACAAGGCATGGCTCATCAGACTGGCCAGCTAGTGTAACTTGTGCAGATGGTGCACACAGATATGGGACGAACAGGTCTAGTTCAAGTAACATATCAAAGGGTATATCCCCAGCCGTCACAGGTCTGGTCACCTCCTTCCTGAGCTTGTCAACTGATCTCTTGCTTTCCTGAGACTTCCTCATCTTCTTCACTTGTTTGGCCAACTCCTCAATAACAGACTTGTGATGTACCATAGTGTCCATGATCATATACGGGTTAGCCAGAATCTTCTTCAACTTCTCATCAAGATCATAGGAGACATGTGGTACCTGTATAGATGACTATGCTGCAACAATACTATATATGTCAGACAGCTTTGAAGTAGTCTCATGCATCCAGTGTTGAGACTCGCTAATGTATTAAAGACTCGTAGAGCAGATAATAGAGCTGTAAGCATGGGAACTGGCCTCAGTGCTATAGCATGGGATGCCCTAGGTTTTGTGGTAAGACCTGAAGGTGGTTGTGGAGGCATAGTAGTAGCACTAGAAGAGGGCTCAACAGAGGTAGATGGAATGTCAGGCTGGCCTGTGGTGGTAGAAGGCTGGGCTCTCTTTTTTGGGTTTGTCGCATCCATCAACAAATACCTGTCAAATGGCTTCTTCGGATTCACCTTGGTGTAATATATTCTTGGATCTAACTTTACATCAGTGAGGTACTCTGTGATAGCGTTAGGATAAGGGTGGGCCATGTTGGTATGTTGTGCTACGAATGAAATGTTGGCTGACATCACGGCACCAACATTAATTGGGTACCTGGCCATGATAGATGCCACAAGAACAACACGCGGAAGAGGAAGATGAGTCTCATTCTGGCACAGATCCAGTCTACTACAGATGAGTCTCATCTTGAGGTTGCGTACTTTAGTCATCTTCGTCCCCTTCTTAATGAGAGAAACATTAGCAAAGAACTCTCGGACGAGGTACTTCTTGGAATCTTCAACTCTCTCAGTAAACCACATCCAACCCTTTCTTACTCTGAACTTCCTCAACACTGTCGGGTTGTATTTATCAAAATCCTTCAAGGGAAAATGTTGCTCAAGTGTCAAGGATCATACTGGCCATCACATATGGATGTCAGTGAAGGTTGCCAAGCTAACGAACCTAACCTCCCATATCTTCTTTTTCTTCAATCCCTCCACACCCGTAGATGTACCATCTCCCCCTCTAACATCATCAGGGATATCCTATAAAGTCTGTGCATTTGTGTTTGGGGCAGTTGCTGGATCAGAGGTCTGGCTAGCACTTTCTGACCCCTCAGAAGTGCTGTGAGATGAGGACGCCTCATGTATGAGCTGAAATCTTGCCTATGGCCTAGATTGTGTTGAAGTCTGCTCCTCCTGAATATGGCTGAGTTTTCCTCTGATGCTTCCCTAGATGGGACATAGGAACATGACTCGGAGAGGTCTGCACCTCTCCATCTACCTGTTTTGGCCTTCTTCCTAATGATTTTCGGCTGGCCAAGGGGCAAGGTACTTCTACCTCGACCCCTAGAAGATTCACCTTTTTCTTTTGTAGTTTCACCACCGCGGTACGATCAAACCATTTCTTGTATCAAAGCAAAGAAAATTGTTAGTTGCAACTCATCATTCAACTTATGCAAGACTTATGTAGTCAAGGGAGAACATTGTGGACACAGTGAAATTATGAAAAAAACAATAGACTGTTGGAACTGAGATCTGCAATCTATAGATTTTTGATGTGCGGCCGTAGACAGGAAGTGTAGACCGCACAATTACTAGTGTGGCCACACATTTATCAAAAAACATCACAGGCCTAGAAGCACCTCTCTAATGATAGTGCAGAGGCAATTTTGCTGTCGCAGAATACATCAGTGGTCCGCACATTTTTGAATGCGATCCCTTTATTATTTTTGCGGTCTGCACAATTAAAGTACAGCCATAGATGCACTTGCTTCACCAGGTTGCCCAAAACACCTAAACTACAGAAGAAACAAATTCAAGTGCGGACGTAGATTTTAAATACTATGCACACACATTCTTTTTCTACTTAGATTTTGCAATTACTTGTACAAACAGACATGGCAACATGGTATAAACATGAAATCTCATTAACCCAACCCATTATAGCCTATATTATCAACTACCCAATTCAGATCTACCCCACATGGGCACATAGATGAACTCTAATAAAAGATGGCCTAAAAAGAAATTAAAATTTTAAAAATTAATCTAACACAAAAAATTAACATGAAATGAACCATACCAAATAGAGTGAGTGCACTAGGTGTATAAGCATAGGTGGGTGTGTGGGGGTACAATGAAAATCTCTTAGGAAACTTACAGAGTAACAGCGATTTTGAGGAAAGGGAAAAGTGTCAAAGGAACTTAAGATTTCTATTTACAGTCAAATCCATATGCGGTCCGCACTCTATCACATGGGTAATCATTCTCTGATCTTAATGTGTGATCCGCACGTTTTTGGGTGCGGCCGCATATTTCATCTTGTGGTCGCAGATTATCCCCGCACTGACAGGCTCAAGCTTCAAAGAGTTGACATTTTTACACTTTTGTAAGATCATAATAGTGCGGTCCGCATGTGAAATGTGCGACCGCGAATGTCCTCCTGCTGTGGCACATGGAATTGTGCGGTTCACAGATCCATGATCACTTGGCCATTTTTCAGTTCACCATTCTTGCAAGTCACACTCAACCCTGTAGCACACTTCAAATCATGTAAGAACACAAATAACATCTAACTACAAAAGAAAATGAAGAGAACATGGGTTGCCTCCCAAGAAGCGCCTAATTTAACGTTGCAGCAAGAAGCAATGTCAAAGCTCCCTCACATGAAGTAAATGATCAACACCATGTGGCTATCTCGAACCTTGCCCAAGTAGTGCTTCACCCGGTAACCATTGACTCAGAATGCTTCATCTTTCTTGTTCTTCAAGTCTAATGCACCAAAAGGTGTCACACTAAGAATTTCAAATGGACCACTCCACTTGGATTTTAGCTTCCCGGGAAACATTCTCAACCTTGAGTTAACCAACAATACTAGATCGCCCCCCTTGAACTCTTTGTTCCAAATGTATTTGTCATGAAGATATTTCATCTTTTCTTTGTAAAAGGACAAACTCGCATATGCATGGTACCGAAACTCTTCCAATTCATTAAAATGTGCGCCCCTCAAGTTAGCGGCTACATCCCAATCAAGATTAAACTTCTTTAGAGCCCACATAGCCTTGTGCTATAGTTCCACCAAAAGAGGACAAGCTTTGTCGAACACCACTTTAAACACAATGAATTCCTTTCCAAGAAATGGAGTAAATTTATTGGCAACGGGTATGGAGACATCCCGATAGGTGTTTTGTAATACGTCCGATAAGCCCATAACGCATCATCAAGCTTGTTGGATCCATCTATCTGATTAGCATTCACTGTCTTAGACACGATACTCTTTATCTCCCAGTTAGAGGCTTCCACTTGCCAATTATCTTGTGGGTGAGAGGGAGTCATGACCTTCTGAGTAACACCATACTTGCTAAGTAAAGTGTCAAAATCATTGTTGCAAAAGTTTGACCAACTATTGCTTATGATTTCACGTGAAGTACCAAATCTTGTGAAAATATTCTTTTTAAAGAAAGCCACTACACTTCTTGCCTCATTGTTGGGTAAAGCGACAGCCTCAACCCATTTGGACACACAATCCACCATGAACAAGATGTAGGTATTTCCAAAAGAGCTCACACAAGGGCCCATGATGTCAATGCCCCAAACATCAAAAATATAAATCTCAAAAATGGTTGTGAGAGGCATTTCATTTATCCTTGAGATTCTATCAGCTCGTTGACATTCATCACATCTTTTCACCAACTGACTAGCATCCTTGTAAAGAGCAGCCCAATAGAAACCACAACTAAGCACTTTGGCCGTCGTTCTTGCTCCGCAATGATGACCACCATATGGCGAAGAGTGACAAGCCCCAAGAATATCAACTTGCTCGTATTCCGGTACACACCTCTTAATTATCATGTCCGTACAAATCTGAAATAGGTATGGTTCATCTTAATAATAATCTTGACAATCCCTTTTGAGTTTCTTCCTTTGGCTTGAAGAGAACTCATCTGAAATTATTCCACGCAAAAGAAAATTTGCCAAGTCCGCTAACCATGGCACATCTTTCATCTAAATTGCCAAAGGTTGCTCTTCGGGGAAGGATACATTTATTTCAAGTCCATCATGTGGCCTCCCCTCCTCATCCAAACGAGACAAGTGGTCTGCCACTTCATTGTTACTACCTTTCCTATCTTGGATGTCAACATCAAATTCTTGCCACAAGAGTACCCATCTCATCAACCGATCTTTGGAGTCCTTTTTGCTTGTAAGATAATGAAGCGTCGCATGGTCCGTGTGGACAATAACTTTGGTACCCATCAAGTACGGGCGGAACTTCTCACTTTAAAATAAAATAATAATATAGTTAACTTGGGCACTATACATGGTCTTGCTAGCATAGTAGACCAAATGAAACATCTTGTTGATACCTTGCCACAATTCATCCCTCACCGCTACGTTGCTTGCATCACACATGAGTTCAAAAGGCACACTCTAATTTTGAGCGGCGATGATGGGAGTAGTTGTAAACTTTAGCTTTAACAATTCAAAAGCTCTCACGCAATCATCATTGAAATTGAACTTGGCATCTTTCTCAAGGAGCTTGCACAATGGGTTCACCACTTTAGAGAAATCATTGATAAAGCCCCGGTAAAAACTTGCATGGCCTAGGAAACTCCGCACACCCTTCACCGAAATTGGGGGTGGAAGATTAGAAATCACTTGAACATTTGCCTTTTCAACTTCACTTCCATTCCTTGAGATTTTATGGCCAAGGAGAATACCTTCCTCAACCATGAGGAAGACAATCATGAGTACCAAGTTGGTTTCGTCACATCTAGCGAATGTTTTGTCTAAATTTGCAAGACAATCATCAAAAGAATCCCCAACAACCGAGAAGTCATCCATGAAAACTTCAAGGTAGTCCTCCACCATGTCCGTGAAAATAGCCATCATACACCGTTGAAAAGTCACCAGTGCATTGCATAAACCAAATGGCATACTCATGAAAGCAAAAGTACCACATGGACATGTAAATGTTGTTTTCTTTTGACCTCCCAGAGCAATGAGAATTTGGTTGTAGCCCGAGTACCCATCAAGAAAGAAGTATAAAGCACGACCAGCCAATCTATCGAATATTTGATCTAAGAAAGGAACTGGAAAGTTATCCTTCCTTGTTGTGCTTGCGATTATACATACACTCCTTTCATCCGGTAACCGTTTTTGTACGAATCAATTAATTCTTATCATTGGTGACCACCGTCATGCACCCTTATTTGGGACACATCGAACCGGAGAGGTCCATGAACTATCAGAGATATGGTAGAAAAACCCGACGCATCCAACCACTTGATAATCTCCTTCTTGACAACTTCTTGCATAGACTCATTGAGTCTTCTTTGATGTACAATGGATGGTTTCGCGCCATCCTCCAACTTGATCTTATTCATGCAAAAGGTGGGGCTTATACCCAAAATATCCTCCAAGGTCCACCCAATGGACTTCTTATGCACGTTAGTCAAACAAGAGGAAAGAATAACCGGTAAAGTAGAGCAAGGGCCAAAACATTCATAACAAAGGTATGGAGGCAATGGATTTAACTCCAAGGTAGGTGGCTCTTCAATAGAAGGCTTTGTAGGAAGAGTCTTCCTATGTTCAAGATCCAAAGACAATTTTCGGGGTGCATAGTTGTACGACACTATTCCCTTTAAAGAGTTCACACATTCCATGAAACCATTCATCTCGTCATCATCAAAGTTGAGCAACACATCCTCCAAGTATCACTTGTATCATCAACAATAATATCAGTCACCAAATCCACAAGAGAACACACCTCATTGCTATTTGGTTGCCGCATGGACATACACATATGGAATATCACTTTTTAATCACCAACCCGGAAAGTGAGTTCTCCGGCTTCAACAATACAAAGAGCCTTATCCGTAGCAAGGAAAGGTCTTCCAAGAATAATTGTCACTTCATAAGCACCTTCACAATCTTGAATGACAAAGTCCACCAGAAGAAAGATTTTTTCAACCCAGACTAAGACATCTTCAATCACACCCAACGGCCTTTTCATGCTACGATCGGCCATTTGCAATCTCATAGAACTGGGTATTGGTTGTCCAATCAACAAAGTCTTGAAAACTAAATAGGGCATCAAATTTGTACTAAGATGACAAAGAGCTTTACCAAACTCGACACTTCCAATTGTACAAGGAATCATGAAAGCATCGGGATACTCCAACTTAGGAGCCATTGAATGAACAATCACTCTCACTTGATGAGGGACTTTGATAGTTACAAAATTCATCGACCGCTTCTTTGTCACAAGATCTTTCATAAACATTGCATAATTATGCATTTGTTCCAAACCTTCTACCGATGACACATTGGTTGAAAGACTCTTCATTATTTGAATAAACGTCTTGAATTGATTCTCACCATTTTACTCGGCAAGTCTATGATGGTATGGAGGTGAAGGATTAGGCAATGGTTCCCTTGACTTTTGCAATACTAGCTCCGTTATGTCAATGATGTGTTCCCTAGATGGGTTCACCTCCTCTTGAGTCTCTTCTACACTATCATATATATCAAACCGAACTTCCTCATTTGGTTGAGCAGCATTGTTCGGGATCTATTCTTCTTGCATTACATTATCATCATCAGAAAGTCGCCTTCTGCTTGAGGTGGGTGCATTCCCGCCTCTTCCACTTCTCGTGATAACAGTCATAGCATGCCCAATATTGTTACCACCCTTTGGGTTTACCATCATGTCACTTGTTAGTGCACCCTTAGGACAAGAATTTAGAGCTTGAGAGATTTTCCCCATTGAAATTCTAGATTGCGGATTGATGAGTTGTGTGAAGCAAGTTGGGCATCCGAATGGGCATTCTTTTGGTGGGTTGCTCAGTTGTTGATACATTGGGGCCCTTTGTAATTCCGATCCCCCGACGGCCTTGATTGTTACCCCAACCACGTTGGTTGTTGCGTCCCCAATTTCCTTGGTTGTTTCCACTACAGTTTCCTTGATTGTTGTTGTTATGACAATTCCCTTGATTGTTAGAACTCCAATTGCCATGATTGTTTTGTTGTCGCCATTGTTGTTGGTTTGGGCCCATGAAGTTATTTCTTTACCCTTGAAAACTGTTGGCACATTGCACTTCCTCCTCTTCCTCGTTATAAGAATCATCTTGAACAAAAACTCCACGACCTTGCATATAGTTCTCCACTCGGGTATTCATTTGTTGACCGTTAGTCCTCTTCTTGTTCACCGTACAATTCACTCTCTCCATAGCATGAACTTTCTCAGGGGCTTGCACTTGATTTAGTTGAGCCTTTGCAAGTTGATTCATGGTAGTGGTCAATTCGTCAATGTCTCGCCCATGGTCTTACAATTAGCTGTGGAGGTGGATCATATTCGGATCACCTTGTGGGACATTGGCACGGGATTGCCAAGCTGATGACGTCTTCGCCATCTCATCTAAAATGTCACACGCCTCCGCATAAGGCCGAGTCATAATGTTCCAAGTGGCTAGTTGATTTACTACACATTGATTGGTTGTGTTAACCCCACGATACAAGGTTTGTTGCAACATGTTTTCCGTCATATCGTTGCTGGTACATTCCTTAACTATTGTTCTATAGCGCTCTCAAATTTCATGTAGTGCTTCATTCGACTCTTATTTTAATGCTAATGTCTCATCTAGAAGTGTAGCCATATGTCTGGGAGAGATAAACCTAGCAATTAACTTGGCCGCCAACTCATCCCAAGTGTGAATTGAATGGTTCAACAAACGTTCCATCCAATCTAAAAATTTCCCTCGTAGAGAGAAGGGAAAAAGCCTTATCCTCAATGCATTCTCAGAAACATTAGTTTGCTTTCTCCCCCAACATGTATCCAAAAATCCTTTCAACAGTGTGTAAGCATTTTAGGTTGGAGCACCAGTAAGGAAACCTCGTTGCTCAAGGTAAGTGAGCATCACATTGGTGATTTGAAAGTTGCCCGCCCTAATACGGAGAGGGACTATTGCACTAGCATAACCTTCATTGGGCAATATATGATGTGGAAATGCTTATGGTGTATATGGTGGAGGCAGGGGTGGAACAAGCATGTTGTCTTGTGGTCCCTGGCCTCTTTGTTGTGGCATTTGACGTACTCATCGAGTTGTTCCTCCTCACCATCGAAGTCCCCCAAAGGTATATTTCTGAGCTCATGCTTTTCCATGATTGTACGTAAGATTTCTTAAACACGTTTGTAACTCGGAAGGGAAAGAAGATATGCCAAAAACACTCTCAAATATATAGCTAACATAGTTTAAGCTCCCTGGCAACGGCGCAAAGAATTGATCCACTCCCAATCCACACTCAACAATGAGTGGAAGAGATCATTGGAAGAATAGTACCCAACTATAAGTCGGGGTCGATTTTCTCAAGGAGCTATAAATGGGTGTTGGAGTATACTTGATGTGTGAAGACGAAACAACTTAAATACACTTCCAATGAAGTTGGTTTTACTAATTTATTTTATAAACTACACTATCAATGATCAACTAGAGAAAAAACATAGACATTGGCTAATTGTTTTTGGTTGTTTTCAAATAGGCAAAAAGGCCTAGGGATGTAACATTTGTGTAGGTGTTCGCCTAATGGGTTTATTATGTTAACACTTGTTTTAGTAATCGGGGTATATTATAGCTCTTACCTATAAGTTACCCGGTCAATACCTCTCAGCCATAGAGTGAGTTTGCTCAATTTAGCTTTCTCAAGGCCAAACTAGTATCAAGCTAAATATTTGATACGATCTCATGTCGGGTTTCCCCTATCTCTTGTTCAAACCCTTTATTTAGGCTATTCAAATACTTAACTTGCCCAATTTCTTGTTAGCCAAGTTTTCCTGGAGTAGGTCCCTCTTTCTCAAGTAAATACCAAGTCAAAAAGTCATGAATCAATGTTTGCAACCATTAATTCTAAAATTAAAGTATGAAAAAGTCTAAATAACCAACACCCAATCATAAACAAGCATTAAATTAGATACCCATAAGGTTTACATACTAGGGTTTAGTCACAAACCTAGTAAGTATCTAGCTTCTCATAGTAGAAAATGAATATAACAAAGAAGAAACACTAATTAAAGCCATAATATAATATTAAAATTATAAAGTATAATATTTTTCTCCCAAAATGATCAAGAATTACCCAAAAATGGTAAACTACAACGGCTACAGCTAAGAATACTTCAAAACTTGACCTAAAAAGGTGATTTCTGTCTATTTATAGTGGCCCAGAATTCGTTGTAGAAAATGCCCTTCGGGAGGTTCTGCGACCGCACAATTCCATGTGCCGCACGCACATTGCTTGAGTATGCAGGTTGAGAGATTCTGCTGCCGCACGAATTTGATTTGCGGCTACACTTCAGCTTTTGCGGTCGCACAAATCATGTGCGGTCTGCACTTCTTGCAAGGCATCAGTGTTGGTCATTTTCCACACTCTCTGAACTTTTTGATTCTTGTCAGTGCGACCATGTTCTGCAACCGCACAAATTGTGTGCGGTCCGCACTTCTCTTCAATCACTTTTGTGCTTCTACATAAGATCTGCGGCCGCAGAGAGAATTTTGCAGTCAGCACTTTCTTCTACGGTTGTAGAAATACTTCTGCGGACTGTACTTCTGGTATCATGTGCTCCTTCTTGCCTCTTTGAGTTGGATTTCTTCATTAGAGTCAAAATCTCCAATATTCCTGCAATTTGCACACTTTCATTAGTTTTGGCAACATAAATCAACATTTTCGGACTAAAACTAAAGCAGGAAGGTACTAAAGTGGTCATCATTCACACTTATCAATATACCACAAGCAGGAAGACCATAACTAAGGTGCAATCAACCATTCAACTCCAAGGGTCGTCTCACTCGAATTTGACCACAACGCCCAAATAGAAACACATCATGTGTGTAAATAGGCAACAGTCTCACAAATCATTGTAGCATAGGAGAGTAATACATGAAAAATATCAGAAAACGAAAAAGATCAACTCTAACATATGACACTCCTTCAATAGTAACCGAGCTAAGTAAACAAAGCCAACCCAATGTAGAACACACATTCTCATTAGACCTACCAATGGCCCTCAAAATCAATTTCGATACGTACGAAATAGGTAGAGAACCTCTGAAAATTCCACATTAACCTATCCATAACACATTCACTCAGCTGTCAACCTCTCAACATACCGTCACCATCTACAACCAACAAACAATCTACCTTTGAGAACCCTCATAGTCTTTAAATCCCTAGAATACATGAATATCCACGTCCGGTCCCAACTCTACCACTCAAATGAATGATAAATCCCTCATACACAATCACCTCACAAGAAATACTTCCATAATTCTTCCGTGCCACATAGCAAAATCTGAACAGCAGTAGTCAACCCACAACTAGGTGGTTACAGTAATACCAGTCAAGCATCTGCAAGTCAGACACAATGCACCTTCTGAAATATGCACCATTATCAGGTGATACATAAAGTGCCAACATCCTTCTAAATGTCTGAAACCGTCAATGCTATCTAGAAATCCTGACCTTCAATTCAAAACTGAACCGCAACCTCGCACATGCAAACCTTAATCCCACACGTCGCACCGCATATATCATGCCATCATCAAAAAAATATGAGAATCCCATTATCATCCCGGAATTACAAGCCGGATACATATTCTGTCAGTCAAAAGCCTTCCACTTGACCCCTATCCAAGAAACAATCACAACACCCAACAAATTCCTCATCGCTATCGAAAACATCTACCCTAAGCCGTGGTTGAAATCATTGAGAGCTCTTCGAAACCCATTAGCACATAACCAAGCCATCAGAACCAATGAAATCTATTACCATGCCTACCCAAATCACTACAAAGCGGACCCTATTCTTTTAATTGTCCTTGACTTGCCTTCCAGTTAACACTTCTTGTTGCAAGTACACTACAATCCTTAACCAAAGCACATCACAAGAGATCCTACCATGAATCCACATCATCCTAAAACCCATAAGACACTATATTCCCTCTTAAGAATCCAATAATATCACAACCAAAATGCCAACACCAAAGAGACCTTTTGTGAATCTGAAGTTGTTTCTTTAACCTATGAAGTGCTGAAATGTAGAATCATTAGTGATACATAAATCTTAAACTGATTAGAACTTTTTTGAAAGTCATCCACTCTGCTGTAATCTCAAATGCACTGCCAATACGAGCCGAATGACTTGTGCTCAATCAACACCCAAATACCTCATGAAGAAACCCCATCTTACGAAACCGTGTGAATCCCTTCTCTATGCATACTACATTCACCACGAATAACAAACCCGAATCATTGCAAGATTTCCAATATTGCCACAGAGTATAGCACATCATGCATTCAGCAATTTCCTCATTCGAGTCATCCTCGAAATCAACCTCTTCAAGTCATAACCTATCCATAAGTATGCCTCAGACCAAAACTAACATAACACATGACCATGTAATCTGATCATCGATAACAGACTCCCCAACTTGCCTAGAAGCCACAGAACTTAACAATCGATAACCCAGAATGCCCTTGCTCCATAACTTCCATAATATCTCACTCTAATTATACTAAGTCCTTCATACGCTCATGTAGCTCTAACAATAAAAAAATTTCAAATCATCTGTTAAGCGCATATCCATCCTCGCGATAGCCGTGCAAACTTCCCCAAGCGATACAAACTCAAATTACATCACATAATCTACTGATAGGAAGGAACATCTCCTCATAACATCATAAGGATCACACAACTCAGAATATCCCGCAGAAGATAAACCACCTGCTTTGCCTCAAACTGACATCTCTTTATGCCCTTTCATGGCCACAACCAATATACAGTCACTAAATCCTCCCGAATCAGAACTCATCAACAAGACATAACAATTCACTTCATTCAATAAATGAACAACATGAAAGACCCCTCAACATGCCCATATCTCGAGATTGTACCACACATCAAGATAGAAATCAAGCATCCAAAGTCTTTTCGCATCCCAAGCAACATTCTTCTTATCACATCCCAACCATCTAAGCACACCACACAATCATATAAATACTCTTTATATTGCAACTCAACCACTCTTTGAGAAATCAGTCCCACTCCTAGGGACTACCAGACATATAAGTCCAAAAGCATATACTCACAAAATATGAAATTACCAACTAGCCCAATCAATTCAACACAAAGAACACATCTCACACCTTATTCATGAAATCACAAGTCATCAACACATATATGAGTGGATGGAAGGAATTCAAAGAGATACACTTCAAACTGAATCAATGCCACACAATAAAGAAAGAAAGATGTGAACTTTCCTATATGCCTTGTAGTCTCTCAAAGATAGGTATGGACGTCATGATACTGATTCGCAATACTCTACTAGACACTTGCTCATGACTCGTAGAACCTATGAACCTAGAGCTCTGATACCAATATATCACGACCCAAATCCACCAAGTCATAGTGGTACCTAACCCAACCAACTAGGTAAGCCAAACAACAGTCAACACATTTCTAATGATAATAAGAAATCAATAAATGAAATAACAGAATTCCCATACAATAATCCAAGGAGTGGTAGTAAAGGTCGTGACCATCAAAGACTAGGATTTATAAAGCTGGTATGAAAATAAATATAACATCTGTTTGAAATATACATGAATAGATTACAAATCTACACCTACCAAGAACAAGTGGTAGCAATATCCAGAAAAGCAAGTACACCTTCATGCCAGATCCCGTCATCCACGACATCTCAGCTCCAAGATCTACACGTAAGGTGTAGAAGTGAAATATGAGTACTACCAACACCATGTACGCAACAAGTATCATAACTTACCTCGATAAGGTAACATAAGTAAGATTTATAAATGATACTGGCCAATAGGATTTGTAGTTCATAATTNCCAATACGAGCCGAATGACTTGTGCTCAATCAACACCCAAATACCTCATGAAGAAACCCCATCTTACGAAACCGTGTGAATCCCTTCTCTATGCATACTACATTCACCACGAATAACAAACCCGAATCATTGCAAGATTTCCAATATTGCCACAGAGTATAGCACATCATGCATTCAGCAATTTCCTCATTCGAGTCATCCTCGAAATCAACCTCTTCAAGTCATAACCTATCCATAAGTATGCCTCAGACCAAAACTAACATAACACATGACCATGTAATCTGATCATCGATAACAGACTCCCC
>AWOL01S0022361.1:5727-21886 GCA_000715115.1 Nicotiana otophora | reverse complement strand
ACAAGGTGGGTTGCTCTGATGGTAAGCACCCTCCACTTCCAACCAAGAGGTTGTGAGTTCGAGTCACCCCAAGAGCAAGGTGGGGAGTTCTTGGAGGGAAGGATGTCGATGGTCATTTGGAAACAGCCTCTCTACCCCAGGGTAGGGGTAAGGTCTGCGTACACACTACCCTCCCCAGACCCCACTAGTGAGATTATACTGGGTTGTTGTTGTTGTTGTTGTTGTTGTTGTTGTTGTTGTTGTTGTTGTTGTTGTTTCTTTCACATCCAAAACTCTAGCAACCACTCTACCAGGTCGCGATGTCACGACATGGATAATAATTCACATAGTCAAAATATGGTATACTACAAGCCTAGTTCTACCAGGATATGATAATAACTTATCTAACGCATAAACACTCGTCACCTCGCATATACATAACTCTCAAATCAAGCAACAAGTAGTAATTAGATCACCTATGGGGAGAATTCCCTCTTACATGGATCTACAAGATATTTACCTCTTTTCGAAAATAACTTCAACCTTTTAAAATTGCCTTTCCTTTCAAATCCACAACAAACATCTCGGATCTAATTAAATATTACTTAAATGAGTCAATATAAGCTTTATGAATTTATTTCATATCAAAAAGGTTCAATCTTTAACCCAAATCAAAAAGTCAACCTCGAGTCTCGAGCCTGAAATTAGAAATTGATCATAGATATAAATTACCCGTTACACTCTAAGTTCAAATATATAAGTAGATTCCAAATTTGGTTCCAATTTCATGCTCAAAATCCCCAAATTCACTCTCTTAAGTTCAAAGGTTCGAATTTACCCCTCTACTATGGTATATTATTTACATTTGTCCCATGTTATACTTTTCGTCCAGATCAACCCTCACCTTTAATAAACTTATTAGAATTACCCCTAACTCTAACGATCCTCCACTGTGGCAGCTGACCTCTCAATTAAATTGTTCATATCATCAATTAAATTGTCCATGTCAGCAATTTTTAAGGGTCCCACGAAAAGTTTCAAACAAACCCCACCCCTGCCCTACCTTAAACTATTCCCATCAGAAGTTATGTCAAAACCTGCCAAGTATCAATAGTGCGTTAAAAATCCTGTAGCCATCGATCGACTTGCATTCGGACGACATCGTCTGGGTGATGGTATAGTGCATTTAGGTCTTCTTTTATTGTGTTGTGTAGCTCCATAGCTCTTCACTTCAGCTCCACAAAATTGTCCCAAAATCCTATTTATAAAGCTTTGAAGGGTTTTTTTTGGCGCTTCAGTTGAGGGGTTATGAATGGTATTAGTGAAGGAGAGAGATCCGAAGAGATGTGTAGCCCAGTNGGCGCTTCAGTTGAGGGGTTATGAATGGTATTAGTGAAGGAGAGAGCTCCGAAGAGATGTGTAGTCCAACCGTTCGATGAAATTTCACAATGACGACTCGATTGGTCGAAAGGGGAACAACTTTTTGAATAAAAGTAAATCCTGGTGTAGTTTTGTACTGGTCCTCACATGACTTTGGATTTTGAATATTCAAGGGACAAATGTAGAAAAAGATTAGATATGTCAAATGTTATTTTTGTAATTTAGGGATTTTAAGTGAGTTTAAGTGATTTTAGAAAATGATTAAATTTTGGAATTTTAAGTGAGTTTAATTATTTATTATAAAGGCATTTTAAAAATAGGTATTGACTTGGCTATCTACGTGGCACTTTAATTGAGGGGTCAGCTGCCATAGTGGAGGACTGTGAAGTTAAGGGCAATTCTAACAAGTTTGTTAACGGTAGGGGTTGATTTTCACGAAAAGTATAGGGGGGGGGGGGGTAAATGTAAATAATATACCATAGTAGAGGGACAAATACAGACCTTCTCCCTACCTAATATTCTAATTTTTAAACTTCAAATCCTTGATTTAGGGATTAAAATCTATACAGATTATTGAAATATAATCTAAAGTGAGTATAAATCACTTACCCTCTTGCCTTGGATAGAATCTTCTTGCAAAATTGCTCCTCTTGTAGTCTAGGGTTTCAAAATATGAGTAAATAGGCAAAATTCCAAAATACTACACTTTAATACTACCCAAGGGTCCTTCATCGCGATCGTGATCGAGTCATCTCCATCGCGGAGCACATTTGGCCAGTGCTTTTACGTGATCGCGACTCGCCTTCTACGATTGCGAAAGTCATTCGCCTGACCCCTTGCTAGCTCTTTGTGAACACGACCCCTTCTCGAGGAACGCAATGAGCAGCCCTTGATAACCACGCGATTGCAACTCCGCGGCTGCGAAAGTGATGCACAAACCAGCCTGACTAGGAAATTCTTCTCCGTATTTGCGAGCCTCAACTCTGTGATCGCGAAGCACTGCTACTCAGCAGCAGATCAACTGTTGCAAAACCAAGAAAAATGGTCTGAAATCATCTCGAACCCCTCAGGACCCTATTCAATCATTCCAACAAGTTCACATACTTTATACAAACTTATCCCAAGGCTCGAAACATCAAAAACAACAATGAAACCAATAATAGAAGATCAAATTCATTCCTTAATTTTCAAATTTTCCAACTTCGCGAAACACGCCTGAATCATATTCAGACATTTCAGATCTCAACTAAACTTTGCACACAAGTTCATTTTAACTATTAGTACCTATCCAAGATCCAAAACTACAATCCAAGCTCGTTAACCGAAAGGTCAACTATCGATCAAATTTATGAATTTTCTAATTTTTCAAATTGCCAACTTTCAATAAATAGAGTCAAATTCTTCTAGGAACATCCAAAACTAAATTTGAACCTATGCCCAAGTTCAAAATTACCATACAAACTTGTAGGAACCCTTAAATCCTGATTTGGAGGTTATTTACTCAAAAGTAAACCCTTGGTCAACTCTTATAACTTAAGTTTTAAAAAATGGAACTAAGTATTCCAATTCACTCCTGGGTTTTCTCGAAATCGAACCAACCATCCCCGCAAGTCACAAAACATCAAAAGAAACTACAGGAAGCATCAAATAATGTTGCTTCAAATCACAATACATCTTCGTAGCACCGGATTAATAGAATACCTTGAGTTACGAGCCTCCTCAAGAATCAACTCCTTCAAACCATCAGAATTAGGAACACAAATTTGACCTTGGAGTCGCAATATGCCATCATCTCCAATGGCCACCTCGCAATATTGTGTCGCTAAGGACAAGCAAATGGAGATCATCATATTGACGAGCCTTACTATGCTCAAACAAGGACGAGTGTACAATACCACAAGCAAAAACTCTACTAGGCTCGAAAATATCCAATCTCAAAAATCTATTAGCCAAGGCCTGAACACCGATAGCCAAAGGCCTCTCCTCAACTGGAATGAATGTTGAAATACCTATACTCGTTGCATTTCTACTCAAGGAATCTGTTACCATATTTGCCTTACTTAGATGGTACAAAATAGTGATATCATAATCCTTAAGCAACTCAAGCCATCTTCGCTGCCTCAACTTCAAATCCTTCTACTTGAACAGGTGCTGAAGACTTTGATGATCAGTATAAATCTCACATAGCACACCATACAAATAATGCCTCCAATCTTAAGTTCATGCACAATAGCCCAATTCTTATGTCACGCCCCAAACCAAAGGGCGTGGCCAGCACCCGGTGTCATACTTGACCCCGAGCGTACCACTCTATAATTGTAACTCTGGGGTAACCTTCAACTTAGGCTGACAAGGCCTACCTGCAAACAGACAATACCAACTAAGGCCGACAAGGACATATTATGAATCATTTGAAAATAACGTCTACGTTATCTGAAGGGTAAACATACCCAAAACCTCATATACATAACTGTGTAGGCCGTCAAGGCCGCCGTAAACGTCTACAACAATAATGCCAAAATGAGCATATACAAGGGTCGATAAGGCCTCTACACTGACACACAAAGTATACATCATTCGTCTACAAGACGCAAAAGATAACATAACTGCATCATGGTCGGGACAGGGCCTCGACCTACCCATCAAACCTGTATATACAAAATGCACTCCAAAATATAGACATGGTAACTCTGGATGAATGGAGCTTACCAATCAAGCTGATGTCTGGATCTATCTACTAGGAAGGTCTATCTGGTTATCTATCAGAACCTGCAGGCATAAAATGCAGCACCCCCGGCGAAATGGATGTTAGTACGAAATAATGTACCAAGTATGTAAGGCAATATAATAGTTGAAAGCTGAAACTGAACTGAAGTACATAGTAAACTGGAAGCCAAAGAATGCTCTGAGATATACTTACCTTTTCCGACTCAACACAATGTAATATAGTGATATCATAGTTAGCCGATCACATATAGGGCTTGATATATCTCTCACTGACCAAGTGACCAAGCAATAGTAAACTCTTATTGACGATAAGGCCAGCCAAATATAAACTCTCACTGACCATAAGGCTAAATAGTATCTCTCACTGACTAAGTGGCTAGGTAACAGAAAACTCTCATCAACCGTAAGGCCATCCAATAGTATATCTCACTGACAAAGTGTTCAGGTAAATACAAACTCTCACTGACCAAGTGGCCAGGCAACAGAATATATATATATAATGTATAGTAGAATGTACGAAGGTACATATGTAACGTTCTATGTTTGTCCAACATCATGGAATAACACAAAGTGAATGGGAACCCCTCTCAATAAGATACGATAGAAGTATACAAGAAGATGTAACACCTATTGAGACACGAGCTCTATAATATGCGTTTCTTGTATAAAATTCATCAAACTCGTACTAACTACAAATTCATGCTAATGAAAGAAAAGGGATAGCCATTACATACCTTTGTCTATGAGTCAACAACTCAATATATATGGACATACTGCCCGACGTACTTCTCAGACATTAAAACTATGGTTAAGCTATGGAACAACTTAAAACATATTTCTAATCTAATAGCTCATTTCTAGAAAATTGGGTAGAACCTCCCGTATATATTTCTCTTCCTCCTAATTCGAAATTCCATTAATAACAATCAGAACAATTACAGCAACAACAATAACAATAATATAGCCACACTATATCATCAACAACCAGAAACTAGAGCGGCAAGCTTGGTTTACGATTAAACACACTATAGCTTTAAACCCATTTTCCTTCCAGAATTTGTTAACAAAATTAACCACAACATATTCATTTATTCATACTAATTTTCAGCCTCAACACAACCTTAAAAATACCCCATAACAGTCCAAGAATACTATATAACAACACCTTAACAGAAACTCATACATAACTTGTCGAGCGACAAGCTCGGCTTATAACAAATAACACAACTCTTTCCTACACTCTTCTGTCCTTCAAACTTCATATAAGTAACATCAACATATAATATATAAGATATTCTTATAACTCCAGCCATATAACATCACAAGAACACCTTAAAATCAGTCCAACATCACATAACAACTCAATATATGATTCCCGTCGTGTTCTAAAGATTCTCACGAATTCACTCGATGATTATTTCAATCGTATATCCAAGATTCCTATCTCGATTTAATCTGAACTCTACGAGGTAAACCTAATATAAATCAATGTGAAGATATGCAAGAACACGTTAATGGACTAGTGTTTAGGAAAACATCTCTCGAATATTCTCCTAGCTTGATTTAATCAACAATTGAACAAGCTCTTTCGATTACTTAAAAGAATCACCGAATTAAACCAAATGAAATAGTGCAAAGATAGTCATCCAAAATATTCATTGTTCGATTAAATAATTCGGTGAACAAAATTGCAATCAATTCAAAACTCCATAAACGAATTCATGTAAAATACTAGAGTTATAACACAAAAATATCAATCAAAACACCATATCCATCAAACCCTAAAGTAAAATACTCCATAATCATGAAGGAAGTCATCACAGATAGAGTTAAAGAAGAAGAAAACATGAATTCAATCCAAACTCGGGTGTTGAGTTGAGGAAAGAATGATGAATCATTATGCCCCATATCCACAAAAGCTTTTCAAATCTTCCGTAGGTCAAAAAGTCCTTTAGAAATTGCATTTTTGGTGTATTTATACCATGTAGGAACGAGACCAGACGAAACTTCACTCACTCTCAGAATTAAGATTCATGTGCCACAAAAGATGTACCATATGCTTGCCTGTAATGTAATACTCTACTTATTCGAGCTCACTCAGTCAAAGATAAGTAGGACTTTATTTGATTGTAATGTAGGGTGCAATACGGGTATGATACATTTGGATATAGTGACTACACCTCCCTGAGTACTTTAATACATATATATTAATAATTTAAAATCCACACTTATGTTGAACTAAAACCCAACCTTCGCAACATAATAGCATTAAGCTCCTAATTTCCTTAAGCACAAACAAGATAAGAACTACCACTACCAAGGAATCAGTTTTTTCTTTCTAATACATACACAAATTCTCTCTTTTTTTCTTTTCAAGGTTCGATTTTTTTTTTCAATTTCTTACACGTGACTTTCACAATTTTTCAAACATTGCACATTTCTCATTTTCTTTAGTTCCACTCAAAAATCCAACCATACCACTACTTAGCTTTTAACAAGCTCATAACGATTTCAAGTGCTCGAGAGAGGTAAAAGGTTCAAACAGATAGTCAATTCAAACAAAGGGGCCATCTTGTAGTGTGGTTGACAAAGAAATACGATTACAGGCTTAAAGAGGCTAACTAAGATACACATTAATTTTGGCGGGTCAAAGGCATATATTTGGCTCAACAAATAAATGCCTATATCACTTTTTAGACTGAACAAGACTGCTATTTCACTTTGCAAATACACCGAACATGTTCTAGGCATCAACTGTCATGCACAGAACATCAAGAATAACCTCACACACACATTAGCACATAACTCACTCAGGACCAGATCTATCCCGACTCTCTAGTCATGGCTGTTAAGTAGAGTCAAAATCAAATAATTTAAGGCACTTATAGATGAGTCAAGAAATGAGTCTAGGTGTCACAACTAAAACATTCACCACTTTCAAGGCATAATAGAGTTAAGACATGTTATCTCCATTTAACACCATAGCACAAGACTTTTATATTCCTAACAAAAAATACTAACTACACCCGGTTCAAGCAAAATCCTTGGAAAAGAACCGTGGTACAAAGAAAAACCAAGGGGAGATTGTTATACCACTTAAGAAAATAAAAGACATATTTTTTGGATTTTTTTGTGTTTATGTTTCGACCTTAATCCCTTAAGAACAGGGTCAAGGAGATCCATCATCGAAAAAAGTCAAATAATAATGAAGAAAACACACACAAAGAAAACATATATACATATTTACATCCCTCACCCACATTTTAAATTATGGCATGTCCCCATAACACGCAAATAAAAAGCAAGAGGTAAAGGCAACTCCCCTAAATCATCTAGTCTGGGTCTGGATCAATGTCAGGATCCTCTTTGCACGCCCGACCCAGTGCATAGAGCCATGCCGAGATTTTTTTCTCTGACCTCTTCGGGCACACCCCACACTTATCATGCTTGTCCTCTTCATCTGGCTCATTTAGGATATCCACTTTAAAATTAGGGTATGTAGCCAACTCATCTCTAGGTGCCCATATTGCCATCTTCCTTTTGAACACCACTCTCTTTTCCCCCACTCTTAGCATGAGTTGCTATCACGACCCAAAATCCAACTAGTCGTGATAGCACCTAACCCAACCCACTATGTAAGTCAATTAGCAACAATCCAATTCAAATGAGATTTAGTAAGAGAAAAATGATAATACAACTGAACTTTTATCCAAAGAATTCCCAAGGACTGGTAGTATAAATCATGAGCTTCTAAGATTTAGAGTTTACAATTCTAGTATGAAATAATTACATCATTTGTTTGAAATGTTAAACAGATTTTTATAAATTTAAAACTACCATGAACAAGAGGCAGCTACAAACGAAGCGCAAGTTCATCTTCACAGCCAACTTCCGCCATACACAGCAACATCAGCTAAAACATCTGCACGCAAAGTGCAGAAGTGTAGTATGACTACAATCGACCCCATGTACTTAATAAGTAACAAACCTAACCTTAGGTTGAAAGTAGTGACGAGCTTGGACAAACGGTCAGAGTCCAACACCAACGACCAAGAACAACTCGTAACAATATAATGAAAACAATACAAGTAATACTCAAAGATATGATGTTCAGCTTGTTCATAGTTACGGAAAATAGGCATACTTTTCAGGTACAACAGTAAAACCTAAATATTTCACCAAAATCATAAAAATGTGTGTATGTTAGAAAACTGTGATTTTTTCTAAAAACGTTCAACAACAGATACATGCTTATAGCATGAGAAAAGTACATCTATATGCCTACATGTCAATATGCATGTGATGTCATGAATGTCACAATACCGTATAACATGAGGAAATGCATCTCTATGCTTACATGCCAAGTATGCATGTCAAGTGTAATGCACCACAATGATAAACTCGTGTGCCCATGATCTCCGAGTATTTAACCTCACCCAGCACGCTCAATCACTCAGCACCTCCCAATCACTCAACACTCTCAGTCACTTGGCACTCACACTCAGTAGGTACCTGCGCTCACTGCTGGTATGTCAGACTCCGAAGGGGCGGATCCTGTCCAGGCACTAATATAAGCCAATCATTGCATGATGCGGCGTACAACCCGATACCATCATGAATCAATAAATCCTGCTGCGACGTGCAACCCGATCCTATCATCATCACTCACAATTTGGACCTCGGCCTAACTCAGTCATCATCCTCTCCGGTCTCTCGGCTTCACAAACTTCATGCAATCAGCCTAAGCAATGATAACATGATGTGGCAACAAATGATAACAAAGGCTGAGATATGATATGCAAATGAATGAATATGATTGAGTGTGTAATATCAATTCAAGTAAATAACTCAACAACAAAAATGACCTCAGTGGGTCCAACACAACGAGCATATAGCCTAAACATGATTTCTAATACGAATCACAGTTCAATTACTCTGGCAAGTAGAAATTTCATGGATAGAAACAAGATTAGGTCACTACACAATGCCACAGAACCAACCGAGTCAAAATTCACACGGTGCACGCCTACACGCCTGTCACCTAGCATGTGTGTCACCTTAGCACCAAACACATAACACGTATATTCAGGGGTTCATATACTCTCAGCACCAAGTTTAGAAGTATTACTTACCTCGAACAAGCCAAATCTAATACCGAGTAAGCCAAACAATACTCTGGAAACACCATCCCACGCGTACCGACCTCCGAACGGCTCAAAACTAGCCAAAAGCAACTCAAGAAGATCAAATAATGTCAAAGGAAGCAAACCCAATCGATAAGGGTGGAATCTTAATTAAAAGCCCAAAGTCAACCAAAAAGTCAAACCTGGGCCCGCACCTCGGAACCCGATAAAACTCATGAATCCCGAAAACTCATTCAATTATGAGTCCAACCATACTAGTTTCACTAATATCCGACTCCGAATCGATGTTCAAAACTCAAAAATTCACTTTATGAAATTTTAGACAACCCCCCCCCCCCAAATTTCTCTTTGAAATTCATAATCCAAATGCCAAAAATGAAGATACATTCATGAAATACAGTAAAAAATGAATAGAAAACACTTACCCCAATCCATGTGATGAAAATCACCTCCAAAATCGCCCAAATCCAAGGCCCCCAACTCAAAATATGAATAAAATAACCAAGCCCTCGATATATAGCTTCTACCCAGGCATTGTCGCATCTGCGACATCCCAGCCACTTTTGCGGCGTCACTTCTACAGAAACAACTAACCAGCCGACCCCTCCCCCTGTGGATCTCCTTCTGCTTCTGCACAACCGCAAGTGCGAATCCAAACACGCTTCTGCGCTCCAGCTCGCTTCTGCATCCAAGACCATCGCTTCGGCGAAGTCGCAGATGCGCCTCAATTTGCACATCTGCGAAGACTCCAAACCCAACCCCATTTTGTAGGTGCGACAGCCTTACCACTTCTGTGACCACATGCTCAGTATTTGCTTCCACACATAAACTACTCTAGAGTTACCATGAAGAAGACATCAACATCGCTTAGTTCGATATGAAATCTTATTTCTGGCAAATTCAAGTAGCCAGGCTTGAAGAAGAAGTTACGGAAGGAACTGATTTTATTAAAGGAGAAAATAACTCTTTACCTGATTTTCTAACAAGAGAATTTTTACAGGGAAAAGGATGAAATAAAAATTAAGAAAATCGAGCAAAACAAATCTGCTCGATTTTCTTAATTTTTATTTCATCCTTTAGAAAGGTACATCTAAACCTTTTCAAAAAAGAGATTTGACAGCATTTGGACAGTCGTTGAATCTGTCACCCCTCCTTTAGAAGGGATAAAATCCCAATATCCAACACTGTTATCTCCGCCTCTCATTTCAAAACCAAAAGCGAAAAGCCTACTAGTGTGGTTGTTTGTTCTGACGTTGATCGTATTATTGAACAAAACAACTATACCAATCGACTACTTCATGTTGTCTCTAGGCAGATAGAAAACACCAAAGAAAAATCTATATTTAGTGGAAAACCAACCCTCTTTAAGAGATCCCTTTTGTTAGGAATGGGATATCTAATCCATGTAAGGACAACATTTAAAGGCTTATAGTTTATAACTAATCGTGGTGCTCCTCTTTCTTTCTCTGCACTATTATTTACATAAAAGGCAGAACAACTCCAAGGGGATTTAGAGGGGCAGATAATATAATTTTTAAAGAGATTTGAGATCTGGTTTCTGGCAAATTCAAGTAGACGAGAAAGACAGATACAAAACTGCTTTTAATGTCCCTTTCGGACAATATGAATGGAACGTTATGCCATTTGGGCTTAAGAATGTCCCCTCTGAATTTCAGAATGTCATGAATTCCATTTTTAATGATTATAGTTACATGTCTATTATTTACATAGATGATGTCCTTATCTTTTCAGAGAATATAGATTCTTATTTTGAGCATGTCAACACATTCTTTAAAGCCGTAAAGAGAAATGGTCTAGTAGTTAGTGCTAAGAAGATCAAATTCTTTCAGACTGCTATTAGATTCTTAGGCCATGACCTATACCAAGGATCTTACAAACCAATTTGCAGAGCCATAGAGTTCTCTTCTAAATTTCCTAATGAGATCACTGATAAAACCCAGCTTCAAAGCTTTTTAGGAAGTCTCAACTATGTAGCTGACTTTATCCCAAACATTAGACAGGTTTGTGAACCTTTATATAAAAGACTTAGGAAAAACCCTATTCCTTGGAGCTCTGAACAAACAAGATCAGTCATCCAAATAAAAGGCTTAGTACAAAATCTTCCATGCTTAGGAATCCTAAATCCAGAGGCATTTATGATTGTAGAAACGGATGCTTCAGATATACGTTATGGTGGAATCCTTAAGCAGAGGATATCCATAGAAGCCCAAGAACAACTTGTCTGCTTTACATCTGTAATCTGGAATTCCACTCAGAAAAACTATTCTACTGTTAAAAAGGAAGTCTTGTCTATAGTACTATGTATTACAAAATTTCAAGACGATCTTATTAATAAAGAATTTTTAGTTAGAGTTGATTGTAAATCTACTTAAGAGATTCTTCAAAAGGAGGTCAAAAACCTTATTTCAAAATAAATATTTGCTAGATGGCAAGCTCTACTATCTAGCTTTGATTTCAAATAGATTTTATTAGAGGAGAAAATAACTCTTTACCTGATTTTCTAACAAGAGAAATTTTACAAGGAAAAAATGAGGCCCTTCAAGCCTAACACCCCTTCCAAAGGAAAAGAGACCAATAATCCGCAAATGGCTAGACCATTTGTTCTTCCTCCTATTACTCCCAACAGTCTATTACCAAGATCATCCCGCTAGTCCAACCTCTAGTGAGATAAAACCACCTTCTCCAGATGTACCAGTCTTTCTCAAAATGATAAAATCAGGAAATAGTTTTACTCCAGATCCCGAGACACTTGAACGTCTCTGGACTCATCCTGATAATCAAATCAAGAGAAAGTGGTATGTTGCCAAATATTCTCTTCAACAAAGAGAAAAATTCAGAGATTGTTGGATGTCAGACATGAGAAGAATTAGATGTGAAATCGACTTCTTTAAATGGTTTGAAATATCTAGCAAGATCGACGACCAAAAAGACTCCCTGCAAGTCTTGATCAACAAATGGTACACGACTACTAACAAAGTCGTTGAATCTGTCACCCCTCCTTTAGAAGGGATAAAAATCCCAGTATCCAACACTGTTATCTCCGCCTCTCCTTTCAAAACCAAAAGCGAAAAGCCTACTAGTGTGGTTGTTTGTTCTGACGTTGATCGTATTATTGAACAAAACAACTATACCAATCGACTACTTCATGTTGTCTCTAGGCAGATAGAAAACACCAAAGAAAAATCTATATTTAGTGGAAAACCAACCCTCTTTAAGAGATCCCTTTTGTTAGGAATGGGATATCTAATCCATGTAAGGACAACATTTAAAGGCTTATAGTTTATAACTAATCGTGGTGCTCCTCTTTCTTTCTCTGCACTATTATTTACATAAAAGGCAGAACAACTCCAAGGGGATTTAGAGGGGCAGATAATATAATTTTTAAAGAGATTTGAGATCTGGTTTCTGGCAAATTCAAGTAGACGAGAAAGACAGATACAAAACTGCTTTTAATGTCCCTTTCGGACAATATGAATGGAACGTTATGCCATTTGGGCTTAAGAATGTCCCCTCTGAATTTCAGAATGTCATGAATTCCATTTTTAATGATTATAGTTACATGTCTATCATTTACATAGATGATGTCCTTATCTTTTCATAGAACATAGATTCTCATTTTAAGCATCTCAACACATTCTTTAAAGTCGTTAAGAGAAATGGTCTAGTAGTCAGTGCTAAGAAGATCAAACTCTTTCAGACCGCCATTAGATTCTTAGGCCATGACCTATACCAAGGATCTTACAAGCCAATTTGCAGAGCCATAGAGTTCTCTTCTAAATTTCCTAATGAGATCACTGATAAAACCCAGCTTCAAAGATTTTTAGGAAGTCTCAACTATGTAGCTGACTTTATCCCAAACATTAGACAGGTTTGTGAACCATTATATAAAAGACTTAGGAAAAACCCTATTCCTTGGAGCTCTGACAAACAAGATCAGTCATCCAAATAAAAGGTTTAGTACAAAATCTTCCATGCTTAGTAATCCCGAATCTAGAGGCATTTATGATTGTAGCAACGGATGCTTCAGATATAGGTTATGGTGGAATCCTTAAGCAGAGGATATCCATAGAAGCCCAAGAACAACTTGTCCGCTTTACATCTGGAATCTGGAATTCCGCTCAGAAAAACTATTCTACTGTTAAAAAGGAAGTCTTGTCTATAGTACAATGTATTACAAAATTTCAAGATGATCTTATTAACAAAGAATTTTTAGTTAGAGTTGATTGTAAATCTGCTAAAGAGATTCTTCAAAAGGATGTCAAAAACCTTGTTTCAAAATAAATATTTGCTAGATGGCAAGCTTTACTATCTAGCTTTGATTTCAAAATAGATTTTATTAAAGGAGAAAATAACTCTTTACCTGATTTTCTAACAAGAGAATTTTTACAGGGAAAAAATGAGGCCCTTCTAGCCTAACACCCCTTCCAAAGGAAAAAAGACCAATAATCTGAAAATGGCTAGACCATTTGTTCTTCCTCCTATTACTTCCAACAGAACAACAGCCCCTCAAAGGCCCCAACTTCCTTTTCAAAATAGATATACAGCCCTAGCTGAGTACCCCAAGCTACCAGCCCCAATACCAGTTCCATCATCGAAACTAACCAATCTCCAACCAACAAAACCTTTTGAAAAAGGAACAACTTCTAATTCCTCAATTCAAACCAAGGAAAGTTACACTATGAAAGTCCCTGAGACTTTTGCAGAAGCAGTCAACCCTTCAGCTAAGAAGGTACAAGAAGATCTTCCTAAGGAAGAGAAATTTGATTATGTTACCATCCAAGTATTACCTTTACTAGCACTAGACAAAGAATATGAAGGTCTCAAAATTGAAGACCTTATTAAACCTTGTTTTACAGACTTTAACTACGTGGGTACAGAAAATTCATATAAAACAAGAAGGTTCTATGAAGCCATCCTCATTAACACTGATTCTATAGAAGTAGAACATACTTTAAATGACAAAAGTCCAGAGTACATCAACTACTCTAGAGTTACCATTAAGAAAATATTATCACTTTTTGAGTGGTTTGCTGATCACTTGCACACACCTATAGCACTATCTATGATGCATCATCCCCAAATTTACAACTGGCATGACTACAAGGCTGCTTGGTTCAATTTTTTATACCTTAGGCCAGGACATAGTTGGTTCGTTAAGTATAGTCTAGAAGTCACTAAGGCATTAATCCCCAGATGGTTCTACGAATGGTGGAATATTTTTGGAGGAAACAAAGAGATTCTTCCCCAACAATTTCTTAACAGGTTTGATGACTTTCAGACCAAAGAGGCAATATCTTCCTTACCAGAGCACATTAAAATGTGCAAGTATTTTATTCAAAAAAAGAATTTCCTTCATTATTAGTTGGAATTTTTCTAAAGCAGAATTTGAAAGGATTAAATATCTGTCTAAAGAAATCAAGATCAAAGTCTGGACTCCCTAACAGCAAATCCTCAAAGCAACAATAAATGTTCAACAAAGCTTTACAAAAGCTTCATCTTCCAAAGTAGCGTACAAAGAGAAACTCAAGCAAGCTCTACAGAATATCGACAACTACGAAGAACATCAAATCATGCAGCTAATAGAAGATGCTGCTTCATCAGGAGAAAGCAGTAACAGAGACATGTGCAACCCAAAGGGAATAGCTTTGGCCTACATGGACCCCAACTACGAATAAAGAAATTCATCATCAAGACGGACAAAACAGAAGGAATCTTATCCTTCTACTTTATCAAAAGGAACCACTTTACTTTTTCAAAAGTAAATCACCCATTTTATTCTTTGTCTACCACTAAATTTTGTCTAACAAATTTAAGCGGTACACTTGTAAGCCCAAGATTAAAAAAGGTATCTTTTCTAGTCTATATAAGACCCCCCATACCCATTGTTAGAGGCATCAGAAATTTTTCCAAATTTCAAAGACCTCTCTTCCTAGTATTCTCGAATCTTTTTTACTTCTCCTCTTCTCCTATGTTTCTAATGTTCATTCAATAAAATCTTGTAAGTTTTTAAGGGCTTTTCTTATACTGTCTTTACTGTTTTCATACTGCACTTCGTTACTGTTTTCATACTGCACTTCGTTCCATCTTTACTGGTATCAGATCCATGTTGGCAGTATACGTATTTAGCATGAGCAGCTAAGTACATATATTGTCTAGGGCATGGCAAAATTACTTTCAATTATCGTAATTTAAAACTTTACCTATGCTTATATCTATCTTACTATTGTTCTTTAAGCTCATGTTCTAAAATGCTTCTAAGTTATGTATGAGGTATTTATTTTCTCTATAAGTATGAAGTAACCGATTAATATCCGGTTCAGACATTGGCTAGCCTTAAAGTGATAGGTCGATGTTGCCGAGTTTAGACCTTGTTAGGTGATCCCGTCGCTAAGATAACTTTAGAGAAAATAGATGTAAAACTAAGAAGACTCTACTAAGAAGCCATTAGATCTTTGATATTAAGGTACAATATCTGTTAGATATCTACATATTTACTGTTTTACTATTACTTATATTGAATAGTTATTTTAGCCGAATCAGCCCCTAGACTGTATTTTCTCAAAAATGAATTCGAACCAGCATGTTTTGAATAATATTAATTTATCTTCTCAAGCAACTAAGATTGCTAAACTTGCAACTGATTTACAAAATTGGAATATTCCCAATGAACCTTTCAAAAAGATTTATGAAATAAGAAGTTTCAGCTTTATTAAGCAGCATAACATTAAAACGTGTGAGTCCACTATTGCTATTAATAATTCTTTAGAAATTATTAAATTACTCTCTGAACAAGATTTAAATAGATATAAACATCAATTCAATTACTTGCATATAGGACTAGTCCAAATTACTGTCAAACCTCTCTTTCGAAAAGGTTTAGATGTACCTGTTTGTATCTTGTTGAGAGA